>JARHVA010000691.1:4670000-4727819 GCA_037957365.1 Torreya grandis
ATGTGTCTTATAAGAAAGTTTCTCATATAGATGTGGTATATCCCATGATGATGGTTGTGGGACTTGGTTAATTATGAAAAATTATGTGATATAACCAATAAACTTAAGATTGTCAAGATTAATGAGTCATGAGTGCAAGCGAGAGTGGCTACAAAATCAAAAATAGGTTCCATGATTCTAGAAGAATTAAGATGTGTTGTGAAAGCAACAACACAACTAATTTTGCTCTGAATTATCCTTTGGTTCCCATACTTTTTCATTTTTCACTTGTGATTTATGATTTTTACTCATAGTGTGAGTGTATTACTTGATTGATGTATCAACTATAGGATCACCACTATCATTGATCTTTTTTATTTTGATATTTAAAGGAAAAAAATAATTTGTATGATGCCCATGCATTCTATCATATACATAATAACATTTTGATCTTCTTAGATTATGTATAAGAGGTAGTTTGATCAAATTTTTTATAATAATTTACCTTAAAATATTACTTAGACTATTGTTAGTCTTTTGTATAATTTTTGAAACACTAGTTGTAGATGAATTCTCTTTTAGCTTCTTATTTTGATATGAAACATTTTTGGGCATAACATTTCTAGATAAAGATGTAAACACTTGATTAACACTAGAATATTTTAGATTTTTCATGTATGTGATCATATTTTCCAATGATGTGATCTTTAAATGGAAATTATTTTGTAGCTTTTCTATGATCCTTCCCATAGTGATGATTTAATACTTGAGGGATTCACAAGCACACACCCTAGGTACCTCAAATTGAATATGCATGCACACACAATATAAATGAGATGTAGGAGGTGGATGGGGTTGAGGAATGACATATTAATTACCATAATATATAAGTATATGGTTGGTACACTTATCTCTTGGGATAGTGATAATATGAAACTATTTAGAGGGATTGTATCTTTCCCCATTTATAGAGTTGATGTTGGAAATATTGTCATTGATGTCAAAGGTCTAGCATTATTGGTGATAAAGGCCCCATTGCATTTAATGGTGCTTTTAATATTCATATCTTGGCTAATGTGTATTAATATTTATTTAATATTAATGAATATATTTTTGGTTTCATATAAGTCAAAAGAGGGCCAATGGAGAAGTCAAAGAGTCATGGAGTAAAAGACAAAAGAGGAATGGGATGCATTTTCTCATTGAGAGTCATCTTGAGGAATTCCAAGAGTCACCATGTGAAGACAAAATAGGTATGGCACAGTTTTCCATGAAGGGACACTTTGAGGAATATGAAAAGTCACCAAGATAAAGACAAAAGAGGAAAGGATGCTTTTGCTTATGAAAGGTTGCCATATGACTTTTCAAATGCAAGGATACGAAGTGTCATGCAAGTTTTGTGCCATTTTCATGAGGATTGAAAGGTCACAAAGGGTGAATGCCAAAGGTTCATTTGGAAAGCTATAAATAAAGGCTTGAGAAGCCATTTTTAATATGTAAGAGAGTGCATGGTTTGTATTTATTTTTGAAGAGAGAAAAGTAGGAGATATTGTAGAGTTTTATCATTTGTTGAGTAAGCAACATTGAGATATAGTTGTGTTTTATACATAAGAAGGGTTGGTGCTCATGTGGGTTGGTGCTCATGAATCTTTGTAAGGGGTTGGTGCTCCTGTGGGTTGGTGATCATAAATAGTTGTGTTGGTGCTCGGCAAAGGGGTTGGTGCTCCTGCAAGTTGGTACTTGTGAAATTTATATTTTTAATTGGTGCTCATTCATATACTTGAGATTGTTCTATGTGGTTTTTCCCACTTTGGCTTTCCACGTAAAAATATGGTGTCTCTTTCTCTCTCTCTCTTGTGTGGTGTAAATTATTATTTAATTTTTATTTCATATCTTAAATGTATGATTGAGTGGTTAAAGAAAAGAAATAAAATTAAGTAAAAGATATATAATAGACTAATTCACACCCCCCCTATCAGTATATTTCATGCTTGACAATTGGTATTAGATCAGGTTCCTTTTGAAAAACTTTTACAACTTGAAGGAAGATCAGGAAAGCATGATGGCTGGATCACATAAAAGTTTTTCTACAAATAAGGCACCTTTGTTTTATGGAATGAATTATGGTTTTTGGAGCATAAGGATGAAGACTTATTTGATGGCCCTTGGATTTGACATATGGCAAGTAGTGGTGGAGGAATATGAAGAGCCACAGACACTTGTAACTACTCCAGTAATAAAGAAGGCAAGTGCAAATACTGCTAAAGCTTTAAATATTATTTTATGTGGTTTATGTGAATCTAAATTTATTAAAGTTATGCAATGTAAATCTACTCATGAAGCTTGGGTAAAACTTGAGAATATTTACAAAGGTGATGGAAAGTTATAGCAAACTAAGCTTCATATTTTCAAAAGATGGTTTGAGAGTTTGAAGATGGAAGAAGAACAAAATATAGTAAGTTACCTCTTGCAGGTTGATCAAAATAGTTAATGAGATTCAAGGTCTTGGAGAAAATTTAGAAGAATTGATTATGGTTTAAAATGTTTTGAGATCTCTACCAATAAGATATGATGCAAAAGTTTTAACAATTGAAGAGAAGAAGAATTTAGCCAAGCTAAATATGGATGAGCTTCATGGTATTCTTATGGCATATGAGATGTAGACTGAACAAGATAAACCCTCAAAGAGAGAAGCAACCTTCAAGACATCAAAGAAAGAAAAGGCTAAAATTCAAGAACCAAGTGATAATTCTAGTGATGATGAAGATGATAATGGATATCTATGCATTTTTAAGATGAAAAAAGGTACAGGTAAATATCAAGGAAAATTACCTTTTAAATGTTTTAATTATAGAAAGATTGGACATTTTGTAGCTAAATTCCCAAATAAGGGTAATGATGACAATGAAGAAGAAAAGTCTACATAAAAGAATAATTTCAAAGGCAAATTTAAGAAGATATTTGAGAAGAAGAGTTTATATTCTAAAGATCCTAGCTTAGTCGAGGATAGTGAAGTCAATGACTCAGAAGGAGAAGAGATTCTATTCATGGCCAAACATGAAAATGCCTCTGCAAGTAAAAGTATAGATGATCAAGTAGAATAACATGATGAAGTTGAAGTGAATCTAGAAGGAGAACTCATTTTTTCCTCAAAAGATTTAAAATATTTTGAAAAAAAAATCAAATATTAAATCTCTAGATTGAGAAAAATGAAAAAGAGTCAAAGGAAATAATTAAAGATCTACAAGCACACTTTGAAGAAGACAAGAAGAATGAATAAGATCTAACGACACAGTTGAAAATATTAAGTAAAGAATGTGAAAGGTATTTTATTTAAATTGCTTCTTTAAAAGTAGATCTTGAGAAAATAAATAAAGTAATCAATGATAGAGTAGCCAATGATTCAAAATTTGAGAATAGCACTAATATGTTGAAAAAGATATTATAAAATCAAATATCAATGTCAGATAAGATAGGTATTGGATTTGAAAAGGAGAAAGAGGAGGTCACTACTTTCACATATAAGGAAAAAGGAAAGAGCTATGTTGAAGCTCTTACAAAAGAAGAAATATAAAGGGAAGAAATTAAGAATACAGAGGACATCTCAAACAAAGAAGGCTAGAGGGAATAGAGCTACAAAAAGAAATTAGTTTAGAGATACATAAATAGGTCTTATTTTTATGGTTACTATTTTTATTATCATGCAGAGTCAAGTAAAAGCCACAACTCTTTTGCTCCTTTATCAGGGTTTCATGAAGAGGCCATAATATGTTACAATTGCAAAAACTTTGGACACATATCCTAGTGCTATATAAGTGTGTTCAATTTAGTCAAAAAGGACTAGAATTTCAAGGCTCTATTCATCAAGAAGAAAGTTCAGACATGTTCATGGCAAAAGAAACAACCTAAAAAATCTATGTTGGTCCAGATAACTTTGCATGCAAGAAATGAAGAAAAGACATGGTTCATTGATAGTCGATGTTTGAGGCACATGATAGGAGACAAGAGCAAGTTCATACCCTTGAAGAAGATCAATGGTGGCATAATGAAATTTGGAGACAATACTACTACTAGAATTGTTGGGAAAGGTACACTAAGTTTGGATAATGGTAAAACTAAAACTAAAAATGTTTTATATGTAGAATGTCTTAAGCATAATATTTTTAGTTTAAGTCAAATGTGTGATTAGGGGACACACTAAAGTTTTATGTATAAGGTTTTAAAATTAGAAGAAAATATTTAAATGTATTAGTTGCAGATGCTCAGAGAACAGGTAATAACTTATATATGTTATTAGACATCAAAGGTCAAAGATGTTGTTTGAGTCAGATTGAATAAATTTGGATATGGCACAAGAGAATGGGGCACATAAATTTTAACAATATTTTCAACATCAACAAAAAATAAGCAATCATAAATCTTCCAAAGATTAAAAATCCATCTAACACACTTTGTGAACCTTGTTAGCATCGAAAGTAGGCTAGAAGGTAGTTCAAAATAAAAGAATACTCAACCACTCAGATGTTAGAGCTTGTTCACACTGATCTATGTAGACTTATGAGAACTTAAAGTAATCAAGGTGAGAAATATTTCATGTTTCTTATTGATGATTTTTCACGTATGACTTGGGTAATGTTTTTAAAGAAAAAATCAAAAGATTTCAGACATTTCAAAGCATTCAAAGCATTAGTTGAGAATGAAACCAGTTTGAAGATTAAGTGTCTAAGATCAAATCAAAAATGATAATTCATGTTACATCAATTTATTGAGTTTTGTGAAGATCATAGAATAAAGAGACATTATTCAGCAGTTAGAACTTCATAGCAAAACGGAGTAGTTAAACAAAAAAATAGAATATTTTAGGAGATGGCGAGGACAATGCTAAATGAATCCAAGATAGTAGATGAATATTAGAGAGTTAGTTGCTATAGAAGTGCATATTCAGAATAGATCATTATTGAGAGTGAATAGTGACAATACTCCTTATGAGTTATGGAAAGACAAACCAACAACAGTTGATTATTTTAGAGTTTTTGGAAGCAAATGCTTCATAAAGAGAACAGATAAAAAACTTGGTAAGTTTGAATCTAGAGCAGATGAATGTATATTTATTGGTTATTCTTTTAAAAGTAAAGATTATAAATTTTATAACAAAAGAATCAAGAAAATTGTTAAAAGTGTAAGTGTCAGGATAGAAGAAGATGGAACATAAAGAATCAGTGATCCAATAGACATTCCTAAAATCATTGAAGAGGAAGGTTTTGAAGAATTAGATGAAGATTAAAAGGAAAAAAAAGGCACCAAAGATCCATCCAAATATGTTTATAGAAATCATAATGAAAGTGACATCATCAAGGACATAAATGAAAGAATTCACACCATAAGAATGATGGTAAGTGAATATGAACAAGTTAATTTTTCTTTGTTATCCAAAATTTAGCCTAGAACTTTTTCAAAAGCTAGACGTGATAAGAATTGGGTTAGGCTGTGGATGAAGAATTAAATCAGATAGAAAATAGTGATACTTGGGAATTAGTGCCTAGACCAAAAGATCACAATGTGATAGGAACAAAATGGGTTTATAGAAATAAGTTGAATGAAAATAGAGAAGTGACCAAAATTATAGCAAGATTAGTATGTAAAGGATATGCTCAGATTGAGGGAATATATTTTGAAGAAACTATTGCACTAGTGGCAAGGTTAGAGGCTATTAAAATGTTTCCTGCATATGTAGTGTTTAAAATTTTCAAAATATTTTTGATGGATGTCAAATCTACCTTCCTTAATGAGAATCTAGAACAGGTATACATTAAGTAGCCTGAGGGATTTATTCTCTCAAATATTAGTAGCCATGTATGAAGATTGAAGAAAGCATTGTATAGATTGAAACAAACTCCTAGCACTCGGTATGCAAGATTTGATAAGTACCTATAGGATTAAGATTTCAAGAGAGGATTTGTTGATAGTAATATCTACATCAAAATAGAAGGTGAGCATCAATTGATTTTTGTGGTATATGTTAATGATATCATTTTTGGAGGAAATATTGAAAAGATGATAAAAGAATTTTTTTTTAATATGCAAAAAAAAATTGAGATGTCTATGCTTGGAGAATTGTCATTTTTCTTTGGATTACAAATATTTCATTCAGATAAAAGAATTTTCATATCTCAAATTAAATATGCCAAGGAAATGTTCAACAAATTTAGTTTTGAGGATCGTGCACCAGTTGGCACACCAATGTGTATAGGAAATAAGGTGAGCAAGGATGAAGATTCATCTGTTACAAATCAATTTTTATAAAGATCTATGATTGGTAGCCTTTTATATTTGATAGCATTGAGGCTAGACATCATGCATGTAGTAGGTATGGTTGCAAGATATCACTCATCTCCAAAAGATAGTCATGTTTAATGGGTGAAGAGAATATTTAGATATATCAAGGGGACATTGGATTATGGATTATGGTATCCCATAGGTAGAGATTTCACTTTGGTTGCTTATATAGATTTAGATTGGGTAGGGTGCTTGGATGATAGAAAGAGTATAAGTGGAGGAGCTTTCTTCCTTGGTGATAGCTTAGTATCATGGCTAAGAAAGAAGCAAAGTTTAGTATCACTTTCTATAACTAAAGTAGAATATATTGTAGCAATATTATGCTGTACTCAAGTGCTTTGGATGAAACAAATTTTGGAAGATATCAAGGTAAAGTATGATGAACTTATTTTTATTTTTTGTGATAACACAAGTGTTATAAATATTTTGAAGAATCCAATGATGCATTCAAGAACAAAACATATTCCCATTATATATCACTTCTTGAGAGAGCAGGTTGTAGATCAATAGGTTAAGATGGAGTATATTAGTACTACAAAGCAAATTGCAAATATTTTTACAAAGGCACTACCAAAAAATACATTTGAGTATCTATAAGAGAAGTTGGGAGTAATTTATTTTACTTCCTACCATTGAGGTTCAACATTAGTTGAGGGGGAGCTAAGTGTTATCTCCAAGTAGAATCTTTTCCATTGATGTCAAAGGGGGAGAATAATAGGTATAGGTATAATGAAAAAATACAGGTTTCTATAGTAAGGGGGAGTTATTGTGTGTTTTTCAAATGGTAGTATGTGTAGGTTTTAGGATGTGGCATTTTTAGTTTGAGGTTGCCATCAATGACAAAGGGGGAGATTGTTAGAAATATTGTCATTGATGTCAAAGGTCTATCGTTATTGGTGATCAAGGCCCCATTGGATTTAATGGTGTTTTTAATATTCATATCTTTGCTAATATGTGTTAATATTTATTTAATATTAACAAATATATTTTTGGTTGCATATAAGTCAAAAGAGGGCCCATGGAGAAGACAAAGAGTCATGGGGTAAAAGATGAAAGAGGAATGGGATGCATTTTCTCATGAAGAGTCATCTTGAGGAATTTAAAGAGTCACCATGTGAAGACAAAAGAGGTATGGTGCATTTTTCCATGAAGGGACACTTTGAGGAATATAAAAAGTCACCAAGATAAACACAAAAGAGGAAAAGATGTTTTTTTCTTATGAAGGGTCACCATATGACTTTTCAAATGTAAGGATACGAAGGGTCATGCAAGTTTGACACCATTTTTCATGAGGATTGAAGGGTCAAATAGGGTGAATTCAAAGGTCATTTGTAAATCTATAAATAAAGTCTTGAGACTCCATTTGTAATATGCAAGAGAGTGCATGGTTTGTATTTTTTTTGAAGAGATAAAAGTAGGAGATATTGTAGAATTCTATCATTCGTTGAGTAAACAACATTGAGAGATAGTTGTGTTTTATACGCAAGAGGGGTTGGTGTTCTTGTGGGTTGGTGCTCATGAATCTTTATAAGGGGTTGGTGCTCCTGTGGGTTAGTGCTCACAAATAGTTGCTGTGTTGGTGCTTGGAAAAGGGGTTGGTGTTCCTTCAAGTTGGTGCTCATTCATATATTTGAGATAATTCTCCATGGTTTTTCCCACTTTGGGTTTCCACGTAAAAATCTACTCTCTCTCCTCTCTCTCTCTCTCTCTCTCTCTCTCTCTCTCTCTCTCTCTCTCTCTCTCTCTCTCTCTCTCTCTCTCTCTCTCTCTCTCTCTCTCTCTCTCTCTCTCATGTGGTGGAAATTATTATTTTATTTTTGTTGCATATCTTAAATATATGATTGAGTGATTAAATAAAATAATAGATTAAGTAAAAGATATATAATATACTGAGTCACCCCCCTCTCAGTATATTGTGTGCTTAACAACTGATAGGCCTTATAGAATCTTGAAGATATAACTGCTCTTGCTGGTATGTCATACTTGATTAAAAAAAAATCATTAATGTGAATCTTATGTATATATTTTCATATTTATTACTTTTTAGCATCACTTATAATATTCCTAAAAATATCAAATCCAAAAAAATAAAGGTAACAATATAAAACCCTTGAAGATTAAAACACTAAGGAAAGCAAGGGTTTGTTTAGTTAGAATCATAAGTATGATTCACCAAATGTTTAACCCTTTTTGGAAATAAGTATTAACATGAATAGTATCCTAATCGATAAATGAGTAATCTAATCTAAAAATAATGAAACTTAAATGCATTTAGATTCTAATGATATCGTGATAAGATATATTGAATCTAAGAATATGCTAAATATATAAAGTACAACATTAAATGATCTAATAACATCAATGTGAAGGATAAATTTTACTTAATTTATATAGTGATATACATGAATATCTAATTAATATATTTTTAGGAATGGATTTTTTGAAGATTTGAATTTGGTCATCATATTTTAAATATTTTATATATATCAGTCTAGAAATTGTGTCACCATATAGGAACTAGTGTCATGATTTTAACACTAGTGTCATGTATGGAATATTGAATCTTTTCTATAAATTCCACCTATATTTGTAAGGTTTCACTATCAACTTTCATATTCTTTTTTATATCACATGCACATATTCTTAATATCATTCTTTTTATCAAAACCCTAGATCCTTCAATTTGGCAATCCACCTTATAAATAGAGGTTAGTGGGATGAAATGATGTCAATCTAACCTCAAATACATTTATATTAGTTATTTCATCCTTCATATCAAATATTACACAAAGGGCCTCAGACATATGTATTTATTCCTTGTGTATTGGTTTGTGTGTGAATAATGGTATGATATGCTATTTGTGAATGCATGTAGTGATCTAGCTTGAAACATGACAAATATTACTCATGGGATAATTATTAAAGTCTTCATACCTATAATAATGTTGTTTCTATGATTTATATTAAAACAAGGAAGAAAAAGGTAATTTTGAATACTTGAGGGGTGATGTTTCTTGGTAATTTTGAATACTTGAGGGGTGACTTTTCTTGGTAAGTTTTAGATGTGTGCTTGAATAGTACTTGATCTTTCTTGATGATAATGAATGGTATTTAACTTATATTTATATAACACATTTTGAATATAATATCATATAGGAATAATTAAAACAAATATTCAGACCATTTATATTGAAATATTTGTAAATTTGAGTGTTTATAAGGTACAAACACTAGTTTTGTAACTTGGGACACTAGCATCCACACTAGTGTCAAGGTATGAATGGTAATGTCCTAGAGAATATATAATTGATGAAGCTTTGTAACTGATATTGAAGGATGTATATCATGTTTTAATCATATAATGGGTTACATGTGATTTGGGTAATCATAATATTAGGTTCAAACCATAAGATAAGCATTTAGGCATAGTGAGATGGTGAAAGTGAGCCTTTCAACTTCAAGAAAGATAATAACTGAAGGGTGGATCCTTGAGTTATATTTTTCAAGTGTGTAAGACTAGTTATTAATTAAAATATATATTTGAGTATTTATACTAGGAACAACATTTTTATTTAATTAATTTGTATGCATGAACAATATGTGGGATGGCATTTAATTTACCACACAAAAGTCTTCAAACAACTATTAATATTTTTTTATTAGTCTAAATCTTTATAAAAAATGTTGGCCGATGCATTTAAATAGACAAAAAAAAATTATATGGATAGAAACAAAATATTAATATTAATAAAATGATGATTTTAAGATATAAAAAATGAAAAGAAAAATCAAAAGAGAAAAAATTACTTATTTTCCACCTTTAAACTTGTCAAATTCTCAACTATCAATGTTAAAATATTCTAGCTTTGATACCATATTAGGAACTATTTCAAGATCACATATATAAATTTTGAATAAGTAAAAAAATAATGCATAAATGAAATAAATTTTACCTCACAAGAGTAAACAATCAAACCACAATATTGAGCTAAAATTTTTGAAGTGGGAAATGAACTAGTCATAAGAAAACCCATGTAAATATTAATAAGCCTTGCTAACAATAATCCTCACAGTAAAATCTTAGATGTAAGAATAATAAATAATATGAGATAGATTAAAGTGATATTTGAATAAGAAAGGATAAAATGGATATTTAAATAGATAAACATGAAAGATATGGGAGTCACAATAATCCCATCATGACCTTACAAGGCCTTCTTAATGTGTAAAAAATGTCCTATTCAAAAAAAATATGAAGGGAAATGTGTGACATGTGTTAGGAGGAGTTACTAGTGAAATTCACTCTAAGAGTCCCCAAAATAGGTTTGAAACCTCATAAATTTGAGATAAAGTGAATTTATTATATTATGAAATACACAACTAAAATTAGATGTAAGATAAGCTTAATTAGCCTAAATGACTTAAGAATGGTGAACCCAAATAAGGTTAATATAAAACATTAGGTATATAATGAAAAGGGGATTATAGGCAAGAATAAAGTGAAAAATCCTCTAAAACATACGCTAAATTTAATGGCATAGGTCCTAACACATCAAAGTAGCACAAAATGTTACATCACCATGATGAACATGACATGTGAAGATATGATAATTCAAACTTATTAGGAGAAGCTTGGGAATAGGGTTTGAAGGAGTTGAATGGATATATTTATTAAATTTTCATGTGTAAATTCCAACCTATAATGGAGATCAATGTATGATGTATGTCTTGTAAAGGAAGTATTGATAATAAAATTTGGATTATTTTGAATGTGTATTTTTTATTATATTATTTATTTACTAATATGATGGTTTTTTGATATGATTCTTTGTGTAAATATGATGTATTAATTCATGTTTTCATCATTTATTATCATAATCATTTTTTGTGTTATCATATTTCACCTTGTGTGAGTGATTAATGTTATTTTATATTCAGACATACACTTTTGTATAGTCTAAGATGCACTGTAATAATACACTTTATGGATAGCAAATGTGTACACATCATTATCCATAACTTATTTATAATAAAATAATTATATGATAATTATAAATAATAATATATATTTAGTTATTAGGATCAAAATGTGGTTTGTTTATTTTGTGCTAATATACCTAAAGACAGAGATATATTCCTACCCTAAACCTCCTTACTTATCTAGATAAGTTGGAGGGTGAAGAAAGATTTTTAGGCTTATTTTATATTTTAATATTCATGTGAGGAGGTATCTTTGACCTCATACACATTTTATATTTAAATTATAGATATTCATTCTACCTTAATCATATTTTTGTCCATATTTATTTAATGTTTCACAAATATACATATTAAATTATGGGTGGTAGTCACATGGCTACTTATTTGATGTTCTTGTCACCTATAAATAATCAACATATCATTATCCTTTCCAAAATTATAACCCTTAATTTCTCATTCCTAAGTGATATTTATGTATAGTGATTATTTAAAATATTTATTGTGCATTATCTTGCCTATGCAAAGCTAGTAAATATCAAGAAAGAGAACAACATTTTAGTTCTATTATAAAGACCCTATTTGAATGGAGTATGGAGATCATAGTTGTAAATCCAAAGGTACACTCCTTTATAGTTTGTAAATGCTTATTTTCACACCAAATATATATAATTAATTAAGGATATTATTGAAATTAAGGTTTATAAAAATATTAAGTCGTTATAGGAGAATATACAAAGTGATCTTTATGATATATGATTTTCTGAGCTACCAAGACAAATTCATGTGTGGTTAGTGGCCTATGTCTTAAGTCAAAGTCAAAACTATGTTAAAACTAATGCTTCATTTATGGATCAAGTAAAATATTTTAAAGAGTTTTTTAAAGATTTGAAAAGAGTTTTTTATGTCTATTCAAGAGGTGCATTCAACAACTATCTACTAGATTTCTAATTTTCAATGTATTAATGTTCAGATGTATTAAAATTTTAGCTTATTTTTTATCATATATGTTCATTAAATGAAAACATGTATATCTATAACAAGATTACAATAATATATTTCTGAATTATAAACATAAGGGTGAGTGGTTGGAATAGTCTATAGAAGGGCTAGGCGAATTTCAAGAATTGAGTGAGTTTTCATGAGATTGTGGGAGAATAATAACTTCTTAGTGAAATAAATTATCCTAAAAAGAGGGATGAAATGATGCGTAAGTATAATGAAATAATATAAATCTCAATATTTTTTAAGGATCCCAAAAAGATGGGAGGTATTAATTAAATAAATTTTGTTTCTACCTATTAGGAAAAGTAAGGGTTTTTTATTAGCTCATGTAAATGGGAAAGGCACTCTTGTGAATTTATATATATGCATATTAAATATTATAAAAGTTAATAATATACATAAGAATAATATGTATGGACATCATATTATTGCATGCATGATGACATAGAATACCCAACACTCAAAGTTACTAGGAATATAAATTCACGCACTTTTTTATTTTAAAAAAGAAACTAAATCAATCATGTTTCAAGTGAGTTAAGTCTAATCTTAATGGCATTTAGGATATAGTCATGTAAGAAATAGTGTTAATGAGTCTATTATGCATAGTTAGACATATAAACCATTGAAAAATGTGTATCTATGAGTTTTATTTTGCCCTAACACATACACCCCATTTTGATATTTTAAAATAGGGTCCCAATACTAATTGAAAATTATTTTGAGGTATTCAAAAGCAAAAGTATAGGATTCAAAATTTTGAAAAGAATTAATGTAAAGAATTTTATCTAACGCTTGAGAAATCTATTTGATTATCTTGGTCACTGGTTATTTTCTTAACATGATCCATAAGTTTCATCTCATTATTGGTAGGATGTTTATAAAGATAAAAAAAATTAAAGATGTGCTTAAGCCATATCATATGCTTTACTATTTTCCTTCAATTTACTTTAATTTCTTATGTAAATGATTTGTTTTATGATTTATATGACTAACTGAGATAACATGTTTTTCTTATAGTGGGATGTTATTTTAATGTATTAAACATAATATTTCACACTTAAGCATTTCCCAGACCATCATAGATCCCATCCCTGACATGTGACATCATTCCAATCACCCCAAGGACTTAAGTTTGAAAAATGTAAGTTATCACCCTATTGTCCCCGAAAAATGACTCCTCATTTTTCAGATAACATATGACTATTTTGGTCATGCATTGCCAAAATTGTCCCTCCCCTTTACAAAAATTTGTTCTAAAACATTCAATTTCATCATTTTCTCAACTTTTTGGTAAAAGAATTAGTAGGTTCAACCGGTTCAAAGGGTTTGTCGACAAGCATCAAAATAAGGATTAAATCATTGAACCTTGAACCTTTTCAGTTCAATGGGTTCAATGGTTCAACGCTGTCAACGAGAGCTAAGCACTTTGACAAGGGTTCAAAGTTCAACCATTTCTAAGGTTCCACAGCCCCAAACACTTAATGAGTCTCAAGAGCTTGAACTATTGAACCTCAAACCATGTTGGTTCATCGGTTCAATGGGTTCAACATTCGATCGGTTTAATGCATGGGTTCAAAGGTTGCCTCGGTTAAGAAAAGAGACGTGCACAAAAGAAAGAGTCAGGCAGATGTTGCCAAGTGTCATTGACTGAACCCCTTTATGCTTTGTTTCAGAGAAGTGGTGAAAGGGGCCATGTGTCCCTTTTGACAACTCATCAGAAGCCACCACATGTCCACATCCATGCAATTGCTAAAAATATTCAAGCCACACCACATGTTAATGTTGTAACTCAACGAAATGTGACATGTATCAGCATTCACTTCTCAAATTTCATTATAATTTATAGGGTTTCTTTTGACAAAGCTTCCTCTAGAGTTCCATGGAGGGTGACAAGTGGCAACTGCAGAAGGCTTCACTATGTTTTATTAAGAGCAACAAACCATGCCACATGTCCCTGGTAGAGATCAATGGAGGCCAACAAGTGTCATCACCACAAGAGCCTGACTGAGCCCCAAGCATTTCTATGGTTTCACAAAAGCCTGATAGTGGAAAGTACTAGGTGTCGATGGTGGAGGGTTTTAACATGATGTAGTGGAAGACTCCACGTGTCCTTAGCAAGAAGTGGTAGAAAGTGCCATGTGTCAAAGAGGGATGCCCTTGTGGGAGGAACAGAGCCGAAGAAAGGAATTTCTTTAGACAAATTGTCTGAAGGAATTTCTTCAGACTTTTTGTCTAAAGAAAATAAAGGAGATACATGGAACAATAGGCCTACTGAAGATGAAAAGCCCAAAGGCCATTGGGAGGATTAATAAGGATAGAGACCCTTGCGAAGGAACACTTGACACATAAAATGGACCCTATTTGAGATCCTAAAGGGCAAGTTCCCTTCAAGAAGGGTCGAGCTTCAAAAGTGCAGTAGAAGATGCCAAGTGTCATGCACCAAGACACAGTTTCAAATGAAGCTTCATAGATTGGAATGCACCATGTGTCCCATCCTAGTGCAGTGGAAACTACCACGTGTCTGCATCCATGCCTCCAGCCTCTAATAGTTTCAAAGCTTATTCCAATAAGCTTATTTAAAAATCATGGATACTGCTGTGTATCCTCACCTACATCACAGTAGAATGACAGGCCCACAGATGTCAAATTTAAAGTGACTGGCTAGCCATTAACCTTAAATAGAGGAAAGACGTATGAATGCCAAATTAGCTACATTTAAGTGTCTATGGATATTTGCAAACTCAAAAGATGAACCCAGATGCATTCAAAAAATCCTAAGGCTAGGGTCAAGAGAAGGAAGAGATAGAAAGGGAAACTCAACAAGAGTTATTGCCAGTAGGTAAAGCAATTCACTGGGTAGATATTTGGGGCCTGCAAATACTGAAAGTGCCATATGTTTGTCCCCTTGGAGGTAAAGGAAAAGTAGATAGTTGTGTGGCTAATTAGGTGAACAAATGAGTGACTCAGGCTAAGGAGGAGGCACTAGAGATGAATTGGCATGCCACAGTTAAGGTAGTTGCCCTGCTCTAGCATGGCCCTTCTTGACAAAACCAAGAATGCATCCAAGGCATTGAATGCGCTAAATGGGTCACTTCATTAGGAGAAAGTTCCAAGCCTCCCTTAGCCTTCTATATAATTTAATCTCTTGTATCATTTAAAGGGGGATCTTCCCCTTACCAAAAGTGAAACTCTGCCTAAATTGAAAGGCATTAATGGGACTTTGAGCTCAGATTGTAGTTCATATTTCTTTGATAGAATGAGAAAGAAAGTTACTTGCAAACTTTGTGTTGTTATAACTTGTGCTACTTTAGGATATTATTCATATGTCTATCTTCTAAAATCATTCTTGTTTATTTGATTTATCAAGTAGAACTAGTGGAGGTGATAAGGAAGGTGTCCTGAAGCCAACTACTTTCAGACTTTGCACTGTCATAGTTGTCTTCAGTGTGTGTTTTTTCTTTTTTATTTTTGTGTAAAGGACCTTGGGATGACTTTGTGCCCCCATTATTATTTGTATCTCTCTCTTGGGCAGTTGAGGTGGAAACTTTGTGTTCTATTTCATACTACTGGTTACTACACCCTTTTGTCACCTATTACCAGAAGAGTCCTATTATTTGCAAGAATAAGCACTTCTGAAAGAAGAGAAGTGCCTTCTGTCACTTCACCAGGATTTCTACTATCCAAGAAGGGATCTAGCTCTTGGCTAAATGTTACTTTTGAAAGAAGAGAAGTGCCATCACTAATCACCTAGTATTTCTCTTCTATTTGTTAGCATCATCTCTAAAAAAAGAGAGATGGATGGTTTATCCCACCCCTGTGTCTTACTTTCTGCTTACTTATATAGTATATATCCTCCACATATTTAATAGGGAACCTCCCCTTGATGAGAGGAGAGATTTGTCCCCTGTTGATGTAGTAAACCTGCACAATTGGCTGACCAATCTTCCTGTTGTGGTTGATCAGACCTATTTTGTTTATCAGTACGTTGATTGACAAAATATTCACCCAATAGTTTTTGGTGACTCCATTGGGGAAGGATAAGTAGTTTGAAGCCTCAAGCTTCAAAATAAAGTGTGACCAGTCTTTTTCCATTTTTTATTCACAATCTGGTAACCCCATGCTATACCAAAAGCCAGAGAGCTTAAGGTTTTGTTGATCCTATCTTTGAGTTGGCATAGCAAAGAGATTTTGACTCGCTTTCTCCCCAACCACAAGTCCAATGATCCAAGAGCATCCCTCCTACCCGTACCAGGACACTAACACAAAGCAGAGCTACTTTTCCTATAGTTATCAGAACCTTGCCTATCTAAATTCTACCTAGATTTGTTATCCCTACCTTCAATAATCCCATCATGGTAGGTCAAGGCCCCTAGGGTAACTCTTTTGGCCCACTTAATTTAACTCCACCCCTACATGAACTTCCACAAAGCTTGAGAAATAATTTCCCCAAATTCTTTGGGGATGGAAAAGTTCATCCTAATGAACATGTTGCCACCTTTAGCATAGCTTGTGGTGTGATAGGCATAGAATTTGAAGACATGGTAGTTAGTTTTTTCATGGAAACATTGTAAGCTGCTACTACAGACTAGTTTTACCACCTACAAGCCTAATCAATAACTGATTGGGACACACTCAAAGCCAAATTTGAGGCCAGATTCAAGCCTATAGAGGATGCACATGCCTTGTTGGCCCAACTCACGCAAATGAATAAGGAGCTGCAAGAGCCTATGAGGGATTTCATAGCAAAGTTTGATAAGTTGAGGAACTGGATCCCTGTTATTGCTCAGCCAACCCATGAAAACCTCAAATGCTTCTTCATTAACTCACAACTGCCTAAAGTGAGTTTTTTGCTAAGAAGAGCCAGTCACATAGATCTCAAAGCTACTCAGGATTTGGCTATCAAAGTTGAAGATGACCTTATCTTAGTAGTAAAGATAAGGAGGGACCCAAATAGAGGTAGATCTTCTTCTTCTTCAGAATATTTCCCTTCTGCCACCACTAATCCTATGATGTAGAAGCTAGAAAATGAAGTGCTAGCTCTCAAGAAGAAAATGGCACAAGGAATGTCATCTACTCCTACATACAAAGATATACCCAGGAGGACATTTCAAAATCAAGCGTACTAAGGCAATGCTGCGAAGAATCAGGGATAACAAAATTACCTTCCTCCTCCACAGAGGAATCTCTCCCTTGAAGCACCTCCAACTAACTCAGTAGTTGGATATCTTGAAGCTGAATTAGACTTCTCATCCCTGCTTGAGTTGAATCCTGAAGATGACGCTAATCTCTTCATTAAGGAAGAAGAAGAATTAGCTGCCAACTCCCATATTAGTTTCTTGAACTATAAGGATGAATTCAGAAGTAAAGGCAATGCAGCTAAGGGGTCATATGTTATAGTCACCCAGTCCAAGAATCAATCATCTCAACAAGATAATAAAGAGAAAGTAGAGGAGCAACCTTAGCCAATAGTTTCAATTGCTAAGCGAGGATCCACTCTCCCTTTCCAGCCAAGGGGCTTGGTGATTTCAAGAAAGGTAAGTACCCCAAATGTCCCTACACCTTTTACTTCAAACTTGCAGTCTAGTTCTTCCCCCCTTAAAACTTAAAAAGATGAGCCCTCATCCTCTGTACCTAGTTCATTTCTAGCATTTCACATAATTGATCATATTAAGAAAACCAAAATACAAATGTCTAAATTTGAATTCCTGCAGTCCCATCCTAAACAATTAGATAAATTGGTTTAGTGTGTTAAAAACCAGAATGTCCCTATTGAACAAGCAGTTCCCCAAGTCATGATCCCCACAAGAATGCATCCAGCAGGAACAATCTTTTCATTTCCCCTTCTGCCGCTCCTAGTAGGACTGAACCTTTTTATGTCTCATTGCTAATAAATGGACAGTAGCTAAATAATTGCATTATTGACTCTGGAGCTTCAGACAATGTCATGCCTACCAAAGTAGCCAAATCCCTTGATCTCACACTAACCAAGATGTTTGGTAGGTGCTTCTCCATAGATAACAAACAAGTGCCACTACTGGGGTAAATAAAAGATGCCCAATTTGGATTTGCTACCTTTCCAGACAAAAGAATCAAGATGACTATCTTGGTAGCAGACATCCCAGCATCATATGGTATCCTTTTTGGGTAGAATTTCTATAGGGATGTTGGTGGTGAATTGAGCATGGATTTATCAGAGGCAAGGATTCCAGTCAAAGGTGTCATGAAGAGGCTGCTCCCTGAAAAGGAAGAAAAATACGTAGTTACCTAGACCTCAGCACCTGAAGCTCAAATCCTATTCAAGTCTTCAAGCATGGGTAACTACTTTCTATCCACGGATGAAGTTCATGAGGCATCTGATGAAGCTCTTATAGGTGACAACCTAGAAATGCAGTCAGGTAGAACAACAAAAGAATTAGCTGAGCCCAATGCAAGTGTGGAAGAATCCCCTCTGAATAAAGAAAAACCCAAAGGAAAATTAATATCAAATGAGGTATGGATTTTTGAATTTGATGGCACCTGCTCCTCCACTAGTTTAGGAGCCAGGGTTGTGTTAATATCTCCTCAAGGAGATATTTTTCCTTCATCTTATAAGTTGCAATTCAGCAACACTAATAACACAGTTAAGTATGAATCTCTGTTGCTAGGATTAAAAGCTGCTAGGGATAAAGGCATCAAACTCCATGCTAAAGGAGATGCTAAATTGGTGGTTTGTCAGGTGAGAAACCTATCAAACCAAGAATGAAAGATTGTGCCACTATTGTAATCTAGTCTGGGATCAACTCAAAAACATTGATGCTTTCAGCATCTCTATAGTTCCTAGAGAATTCAATGATCAGACTGATACACTAGCTATTTTAGCTACCCTCTTGATCCCCCACCCAGACTTCAAAGGAGATAGGTACACTATCAAGCTAGTCTTTAGACCAAGCGTGCCTGATAATACCAGCCATTGGTAGGTATTTGATAATGATAATCAAATCATTTCCTTCTTGGAGTAAAAGGATAGCTTTGAATGGCTACATTTTGAAGGCAACGAACCTCAAGAGCCTGAATTGACTCCTGAATCAATTTCAAGCACAAGTTAAGAGTTCTTGCAACTGAAAGGGAATAAAATTCCCAAAGGCCTTGTTTCCCTTTAGAAGCTATTTGATAAACATGATAGATTCATCAAACAGCATCAAAAGGATTCAAGATCCTCCCAGGAGTTTGATCAAGTAAATTGTTAAGCACAAAATATACTGAGAGGGGGGGTGAATCAGTATATTATATATCATATAAAACTTTCTGTTTATCAAATTCCACTCAATCAAACATTCAAGATATGCAATAAAACTCAAACAATAAACATCACACAAGATAGAGAGAGACACCAAATATAACGTGGAAACCCAATGTGAGAAAAACCACAAAAAATCAATCTCAAATATATTCATGACAACAAACCCATATGAGCACCATACCCCTTTTCCAAGTACAAACCTCAGCTACAATTCATGAGCACCAACCCACATGAGCTTCAAACCCCTTTGTCGAGCACCAACCCATAGGAGCACCAACCCCTTTATGTATACCACACACCTATCTCTCAATGTTGTTATCTCAACAAATGATAGATCAATACAACATCTCCTCCCTCTCTCTCACCTTTGCTCTTCTAAGCTAGATATTACAATATCAAATCAACCTCTTTCTCTCATATTACAAATGGCTTCTCAATCATTTATTAATAGTTTTCCAAATGACCTTTGGCCTTCCCCCTTTGTGACCTTTCAATCCTCATGGAAAATGGTGCCAATCTTGGATGACCCTTCATATCCAAGCATTTGAAAAGTCATGTGGTGACACTTCATGACTAAAAACGTCCTTCCCACTTTTTTCCTTATCTTTGGTGACTTTTCATATTCCTTAAAGTGTCCCTTCATGAGAAATTCACCCTTACTCTTTTGTCTTCACTTGGTGACTCTTGGTATTCTCGAAAATGACTCTTCATGGGAAAATGTGTCCCATCCTTCTTTTGTCTTTACCCCATGGCTCTTCGACTTCTCCATGGGCCCTTTTTTGTCTCATATGCAACCAAAAATATATTCATTAATATTAAATAAATATTAACTCATATTAGCCAAGATATATTTATTACAAACAATATTAAATGCAATGGGGCCTTTATCACCAATAATGCTAAACCTTTGACATCAATGACAATATTTACAACAATCCCCCCCTTTGTCATTGATGGCAATCTCAATCTTGAAACCACCACATCCTATCACCTACACATACCGTCATCTAAAAACATATAGTAACTCCTCCTTACTGTAGCAACCTGTTCCATGTACCTATTTTCTGCACCTGTACTGTACCTGTTATTCTTCCCCTTTGACATCAATGGCAAAGGGCCTACTTGGAGCTAACACTTAGTTCCCCCTCACTTGATGCTGAACATCAATGGTAGGAAGTAATAGAAATTACTCCCAACTCCTCTTGCCGATCTTTGAGAAGATATCTAATTTTACTTGTCCTTTGAGAATCTGCAATCAACTCATTCAAATATTTCCTTCTGTATGAAACTTTAAGGTTTATCCTTGATCACATATTTTCCTTACACTCAATAGATTATTCTTATAAGACATTATTAGTCTTGGATCTACCATTATCCAAAAATAAAGTACCTTTTCTAGCTATCCTGGCAGCGGTTTTATCTCTGAATCTCACTGTACCACCATTGATCTTCTTTACTCTTGTCTCCTGTCATATGCCTCAAACATCCGTTATCAACGAACCATGGCTAATCTTTATCTCTTACATGCAAATCTATTTGCACCAACATAGAATCTTCAAGTTGTTTCTTTTGACATAAACATGACTAAACCTTCTTCCTGATGAATGGAGCTTTGAAACTTTGATCCTTCTTGATTGAATCTGCATGAGTATCCTTTTCTTTATCTCTAAAACTATTAGCTCTTTTTCAACATTCTAATTTATTATGACCATAATCATTTGAAACACTGCATATGCAAGAATCACTCTAATAGCCTCAAACCATAATACTGATGCGAAATTTTCTTCAAAAATATATTCCCTCAAAAGATATACAAATTAATCTATCAACTCACCTTCTTGTCATGCAAAATATCCAAGACCCAATAGCATCCACCATGCTTCAATTTTCTCAAAAGTGTCTCCTTGAAGCCTAGAAGAGACACCCCCACACAAAAGGGTTTTAGAAATAAATCTCAAGAGATTCCCACATCTCCTCTATTTCTTTCTTGATCTTCTTGTGTTTTTCTTTTAAAATCCATTTAAGCATGTCTAACCTTTTTGACTTGAATGTGACTGAGATATCCCTTTGACTGATTGCTTCTCCTCATACAATATCTTGTCCTATGACCAACATGATGACAAACAAAATGACGGCCATGAAAAGAATTTGAAAACTTGAAAGCATTGGGCTGCCTGATTGGCTTCTTTGATTTGCCTGCAAAACCTGTATCCTTCTTTCCTTGGACTGATATTTCATGATCTTTCTCAACCTTGATTATAAGCTTCTCATGATTATCCTTTAAAGAACCTAACTCATCCTTCAACTGATTACACTCTTCTTCTTTTGTTGTTAAAATTGAATTTTCAACCTCTAACTGATTCTTAAGATCCTAAATAAATATCTTATTTTCTTTTACTTCTATAGCCAACTTAGAATCCAAGATACACACCTTTTCCTTAAGAGCCGCAACCATAGATTTTAACTCTTGATTCTCCTTCTTTAGCTGCTTGGCCATCTTATGCTTTTCTTTGATCTACCTTCAAGCTATTAAACCCTTTCTAAAGGAACCTACTCTGATACCAATTATTAAGCACATAATATACTAAGAGGGGGGGGTGAATTAGTATATTATATATATTATAAAACTTTCCCTTTTTCAAATTCCACTTAATCAAACATTCAAGATATGTAATAAAACTCAAACAATAAACATCACACAAGATAGAGAGCATTAGATATAACATGAAAACCCAATGTGCAACATAAATCTGGGAACCAAGGCAGACCCCAAGATGGTGAACATTGGAAAATGTTTTACTCCTAAAGAGAATTTTAAGTTCACCACTTTACTCAATGAATACATGGATGTCCTAGCATACTCCTATGATGACCTGAAATCACTTTGGCCTGATGAAATCCAACACAATATTCCTCTCAAGGCTAATTCAAAACCTTATAGGCAAAAGTCCCAAAATTATAATCCAAAAATATCAAGTACTATTTTATTAGAGATTCAAAAAATGCTAAATGCTAAGATAATCTTCCCAATCCATCATTCCACCTGGATTGCCAATATAGTGCCTGTAAGAAAGAAGAATGGTGAAATTTGCCTTTGTGTGGATTTTAGAAATTTGAATCAAGCATCCTTAAAGGATAATTATCCTTTGCCAATCATGGATCAAGTGTTGCAGACAATGATGGGTTCAGAGATGTTATCAATGCTAGATGGCTTCTGAGGATATAATCAGGTTGAAGTTGGTGAAGTGGACCAGCATAAGACCACCTTCACCACACCTTGGGGCACATTTGCATATAAAAGGATGCCTTTTGGCTTGATAAATGTTGGTGCCACCTTCCAAATAGAAATGGACCTTGCCTTCAAGGATGAGATGGGTAATTTCATCATAGTTTATTTTGATGACTTGACTGTCTTCTCTAAGCATCGCCCAGATCATGTGAGCCATTTGCATCAAGTGCTAGAACATTGCCACTAGAATGGCATTTCCTTGAACCCCAAGAAGTCAATTTTTGGAGTAACAGAGGGGAAACTTCTTAGACACATTGTGTCTAAAGGAGGCATAAAGATTGACTCAAACAGAGTCAATTCTATCCAAGAACTTTCTTTGCCCACAAGCAAGACTACTGTTCACTCTTTCTTTGGGAAGGTGAATTTCTTACGAAGGTTCATCCCTGAGTTTGTTGAGAAGACTAGGCACTTTGTAAACATGATGAAGGGAAAAGTCACCTTCAGCTAGACTGAAGAAGGCAAGTCAGCCTTTGAGGATGTCAAGACTGCCATTGCCCATGCTCCAATTTTGGCTTGCCGAGACTATAGCAAAGAGTTCACCATTTATAACTATGCTTCAGAACATACGCTTTTAGCAATTCTAGCTCAATAGAATGAAGAAGGTATGGAATCTCCCATTTCCTTCATGAGGTATCCTTTCAAAGCTCATGATTTTAAGTCCTAAAATATGGAGAAGCATGCTTATGTAGTGGTGAAGGCCATAAAACATTTTCATTTCTACATCCTCAATTCTTGATTTACTGCCTTAGTCCTTGACACCACAGTGAAATCTATACTAACGCAGCAGGAGTTTGGGATGAAAAAAAGCAATTGGGTTGCAAAAATCTAGGAGTTTGATCTGATCATCAAGCTAACAAAGTTGGTGCATGGGAAAGGGCTATGTCAACTGATTGTTGATAACAAGCCAAGAGGAACAGAGCATGAAGAACCAGAAGTGGATGACTCACCTACAGTTCTCTTTGTCTCCACCACA
Organism: Torreya grandis; assembly: GCA_037957365.1. Classification (NCBI taxonomy): domain Eukaryota; kingdom Viridiplantae; phylum Streptophyta; class Pinopsida; order Cupressales; family Taxaceae; genus Torreya; species Torreya grandis. The sequence goes on from JARHVA010000691.1 coordinate 4,693,842, forward strand.
AATGAGTGGTATTCAAGTATTGTTCATTTCCTTACTTATGGTGAATGCCCTACCAACCTATCTTATAAAGAAAGGAGGACCATTAAGCTAAAAGTCACTAATTTTGTCCTCTAGGACAATGGCCTGTACAAGAGGAACCTTGATGAAACGTTCCTTCGATGTGTGGATGAGGAGCAACAAAGCTGACTTCCAAAATCCTTCCATAATTTGGCCTATGGAGGACATTCTTCTACCCCTATGACTACCCATAAGATCCTACGAGCTAGGTATTATTGGCCAACTCTCTTTCGAGATGCATATAAGTGGGTCAAGAGATGTGAATTGTGCCAGTAGTTTGTTGGAAGGCCCAAGCTAGCTTCCCTACCTCTCAAACTAGTGGTCATAGAGGAGCCTTTCCAGCAATGGGGAATTGACTTTATTGGTGTTGTAAACCCATCATCAAGTGTTGGACATGATTATGTCCTTACAGCAATAGACTACTTCACCAAATGGGTGGAAGCAATTCTAACCAAACATGCTACTTCAGAAGTAGTATGTAATTTCCTCAAAGAAAAAAACATGTCTAGGTTTGGGGTCCTAATAAAAATTGTCACCGATAATGTAGCCTACTTCACTTCCTAGGAGATTACTCAATTCTACTTCTACTATGGAATTACACTCTCCCATTCCTCTAATAACTTCCCATAAGGGAATGGACAGGCTGAGTCAAGCAATAAAAACCTAGTGACTATCATCAAGAAACTAGTGGATGACAACTAAAAGACTTGGCATAAGGCATTGGTTAATGCTCTATGGGTAGACAGAATTACACCAAAGAGAGCAATTGGTATGTCTCCCTTCCAACTTCTTTATGGTGTAAATGTTGAGATACTAATCACCTTGGAATTGCCAGTATTGAAATTGGCTAAGGCAATTGAAGATCAAACATATGAGAGCTCACTTGAGAAGAGGATCATGTGCCTTACTGAGTTGAATGAGTAGAGAACTGTGGTGGTGGACTGAATTACCACCCATCAAAGTCTGGTGAAGAAGCTCTTTGACCAAAAACTAAAGAATCATGATTTCCAGATCGGAGATCAAGACCTACTATGGGACAAGAGAAGAGAACCAAAGGGGATGCATAAAAAGTTTGATTCCTTATAGAGGGGCCCTTTTACTATTCATCATCTCAATGGTAAAAATAGTTTCCTGTTGAAATATCGAGATAGCACTCTCTTTTATCTGCCTCACAATGGGCAACATCTAAAGCACTTCAACTCTTCAATTATTGGATGAGTTCCCTTGTACATATGTACATTTGTATAGTCTTCTATTTCTATTTTGTTCTTTTGTTTTCATTTTTTAGGAGCCTTTCTTTTTAGGCAGCATGACTCCGTAGCCCAATGGCACACTTCAAGACACTGGAGATTCTAGTTTCTACTCCCCTCAGCTATTTCAAGTTGTCATTTGAAGGAAGTTCCCCAATAGGAGCCAGCTATTGTCCCTAAAAAATGACTCCTCATTTTTCAGACAACATATGACTATTTTGGTCCTGCTTGGCCAAAATTGTCCCTCCCCTTTCCAAAAATTTGTTCTAAAACATTCAATTTCATCATTTCCTTAACTTTTTGGTAAAAGAATTAGCAGGTTTAACTGGCTCAAAGGGTCTATTGGCAAGCATCAAAATAAGGATTGAACCATTGAACCTTAAACCTTTTTAGTTCAATGGGTTCAATGGGTTCATGAGTTCAACACCATCAACGAGAGCTTAGCGCTTCAGCAAGGGTTCAAAGTTTAACCATTTCTAAGGTTCTGCATCCCTGAACACTTAATAAGTTTCAAGAGCTTGAACTGTTGAATCTCAAACCATGTTGGTTCATTGATTTAATGGGTTCAACATTTGATCAGTTCAATGCACGGGTTCAAAGGTTGCCTCAGTTAAGAAAAGAAATGCACACAAAAGAAAGAGTCAGGTGGATGTTTCCAAGTGTCATCAGCCGATCCCCTTTATGATTTATTTTAGAGAAGTGGCAGAAGGGGCCACATGTCCCTTTTGAAAACTCATCAAAAGCTACCACGTGTCTACATCCATGTGATTTCTAAAAATATTTGGGCTGTGCCACATGTTGACATTGTAACTCATCAGAATGTGACACGTATCAGCGTTCACTTCTCAAAGTTCCCTATAAGCTATAGGGTTCCTTTCAACAAAGCTTCCTCTAGAGTTTCATGGAGGGCAACAAGTGGCAACCATGGAAGGCTTCACTATATTTTTCTAAGAGTAGCAGACCATGCCATGTGCCCCTAACAAAAATTGATGGAGGCCGACAAGTGTCATCATCCATAAGAGCCTGACTGAGCCCCAAACATTTCTATGGTTTTATAAAAGCCCAATAGTGGAAAGTGCTAGGTGTCGATGGTGGAGGGTTTCAACACGATGTAGTGGAAGACTCCATGTGTCCTTAGCAAGAAGTAGTGGAAGGTGTCATGTGTCAAAGAGGGATGCCCTTGTGGGAGGCACAGAGTTAAAGAAAGGAATTTTTTTGGACAAATTTTTTGAAGGAATTTCTTTAGACTTTTTGATCAAATAAAATGAAGGAGATACATGGAACAATAGGCCTATTGAAGATGAAAATCTTGAAGGCCACTAGGAGGATATAGAAGGACAAAGACCCTTGTAGAGGGACACTTGACACATAAAATAGACCCTATTCGAGATCCTAAAGGGCAAGTTCCCTTTAGGAAGGGTCCAGCCTCAAAAGTGCAATGGAAGCTGCCAAGTGTCACATGCTAAGACACAGTTTCAAATGAAGCTTCACAGAGTGGAATGTGCCATGTGTCCCGTCCTAGTGTAGTGGAAACTACCACATGTCAGCATCTATGCCTGCAGCCTCTAACAATTTCAAATCTTATTCCAATAAGCTTATTTCAAAATCATGGATGCTACTGTGTGTCCTCACCTGCATCATAGTAGAATGATAGGCCCACAAATGTCAAATTTAAAGTGACTAGCTAGTTGTTAACCTTCAATAGAGGAAAGACCTATGAATGCCAAATCAGTTGCATTTAAGTGTCTATTGATTTTTGCAGACTCAAAAGATGAACCCAGATGCATTCAAAAAAGCCTAAGGCTAGGGTCAAGAGAAGGAAGAGATAAAAAGGGAAACTCAATAAGAGTTACTACCAGTAGGTGAAGCAGTTCATTGAGTAAATATTTGGGGCCTGCAAACATTAAAAGCACCATCTATTTGTCCCCTCAAAGGTAAAGGTAGAGTAGATAATTGTTTGGCTAAGCATGTGAATGAATGAGTGATCTAGGCTAAGGAGGAGGCACTAGAGATGAATTGGCATGCCATAGTTAAGGCAGTCACCCTACTCCAACATGGCCCTTCCTGACAAAACCAAGAATGCATCTAAGGCATTGATTGTGCTGAATGGGTCACTTCATTGGGAGAAAGTGCCAAGCCTCCCTCAGTCTTCTATATAATGTAATCTCTTGTATCATTTGAAGGGGGATCTTCCCCTTACCAGAAGTGAAACTCTACCCAAATTGAAAGGAATTACTGAGACTTTGAGCTTAGATTGTAGTTCATATTTCTTTGATTGAATGAGAAAGCAAGTTACTTGCAAACTTTGTGCTGTTACTACTTGTGCTACTTTAGGAGATTATTCATATGTCTATCTTCTAAAAACATTCTTGTTTATTTTATTTATCAAGTAGAACTAGTAGAGGTGATAAGGAAGGTGTCCTGAAGCCAACTACTTTCAGACTTTGCACTATCATAGTTGTCTTCAGTGTGTGTTTTTTCTTTTCTATTTCTATGTAAAGGACCTTGGGATGACTTTTTTCCCCCATTATTCTTTGTATCTCTATCTTGGGCAATTAAGGTGTAAACTTTGTGTTTAATTTCATATTGTTGGTTACTGTGCCCTTTTGTCACCTGTTACTAGAAGAGTCCTACTGTTTGTAAGAATAAGCACTTCTAAAAGAAGAAAAGTGCCTCCTGTCACGTCACCAAGATTTCTACTATCCAAGAAGGGATTTGGCTCTCTACTGAATGTTACTTTTGAAAGAAGAGAAGTGCCATCACCAATCACCCAGTATTTCTCCTCTGTTTGTCAGCATCATCTCTGAAAAAAGAGAGATGGATGGTTTATCCCACCCCTGTGTCTTACTTTTTTATTAATTATATAGTATATAGCCTCCACATATTTAATAGGGAACCTCCCCTTGATGAGAGGAGGGATTTGCCCCCTGTTGATGTAGTAAACCTGCACAACTAGCTGACCAATCTTCCTACTGTGGTTGATCAGACCTTTTTTTAATCAGTACGCTGAGTGACAAAATATTCACCCAACACACTTGATGGTCTAATGATGACATCATCATAATGATTTGAATAGATGATCTCAGGCAAGTAGAGGAGAGAAAACCATACACATGTCACCATCCCAATAACATAGAGGTTAAATTGTCATATAGCTATGTATATAAGGTCTAAGGCTAGTAGATCATCAAGAGTCATCCACATGTCATCATCCCACTCATCTTGTCACCCCTGAGGTGATGTCAATAGATATTTTTATACATATGATCATGGGAAAGTGGAGCAGTGAGAGGTGTCCATGTGTCATGATTATGTTCATCTCGATAGCCTTTAATCCATGCATGATGTAATAAGATTAAATTTTTTAGTTGATTAGTGGGATCCTATCACTTTCACCATCCCACTAACTTTCATCCCTAAAATCAAATAATATAATATCACACCTCAGCCACCAGTGGAATAGTGACATGTATAAAAATGTCCTCTAAATACACATAAGGGAACAATAAAGACACCACTATTAAGTCCAAAAGAGAGGAAAATATATATTTGTTATACTATGATGACTAAGCAGCTGGGAACATGCGGAAGAGACCATATGGCATTTAAAAGTCCATGAAAAGGTAGTTTTATGAATTTCATATGAAAAGACTAAAGATTGAATGTCATTATTACATTTAATTCATATGAACTAAATAATTAATGCATTCAATTCTCACATCTACCACAGCCAAAGAAATTTATTTTAAATTTCAATTTTTAGTCTAACTACATTACCTCCAAACTATCTAGAGTATTTAGAATTCCAAGCTCGAGTACAAACTATGAATATAAAAATTTATTTTAACTATAAATTTATAGGCCTTACATAGAGAAAATATCTTATAGATAACGTCAAAGGATTCCTCATATCATATCCCCATTCCCTATACTTAATCAATTATAGGCTCTCAAATGAGTTCATAGATACAGCATTTGATTTGACTGATTTGAACTATAAGTTTAAGCATTATTTAGAGATTTGGGACAAGGTCAAAGTGGTTAATCCATAAAAATATGAAACCCAACTCTCTCTTTTCACATGCAGATACAAATATGATCTCTTATCCATCAAATCAATAGGACTTCACAACATAGTGGCTAAAATAGAGGTAATTCCTGCATTGACTTACTATTTAATTTATTTTTCAATGGAAATGTTTCTATTAAAATATTTCATTTTAGACTTGGCAAGACACCAGTAACCTATATCAGTGGGAATGCCTTTGAGAAGTATTATAGGCTTCCCATGCCAGACATGCCATATAGGAAAGACATAGTGGACTCATGGCTTTAGAACCATAACATAATTAGCAAGTTAGAGGAATGGGTTGGTAAGCTAAGTAACTTCACACTCTAAGGTCCTAATTTTACCATTCTCATATCAGTCTTCAAGCCATGGGTTAGAATTACTATGCCCTTTTTGAACAAGATATAAAGTCTTTCAAATATCACTTATTAGAATGAGGATTGGGATCCCTTGCTAGATATAATATTGACCTCTAACAAAATTATATCCCTAGTGGAGATATTTAGATTAAATATATTTTTGAAACTCACCAATCCTAGGAGATCCCTTGACATAAATTTTTATATGATGTCCTATGTGGTGGATGTGGTAACTATAACTATGTATGCATCCCATAATCAACCTTGGGAACCAACCACTAAATACCCCAAGAATAGGGTATATTATGAATTTAATATTATTAATGTGCATATATTTAAGAGGAATATGAAAAATATAATTGAGACCTTTTAACCCATAGTGTATCAAGCCATCTATGGAAAGGATATTCTTAAGATCTCTAATTATATACATAATACTATTATGAAAATGGGTGACTACTGGTTGTATCCTGAGCACACTATAATCATAATTAAGGGAACAAAGGCACACTCTTTATACCTACCAAGGATTGAGCTATATAAGGTTATTAAACAATAAATTTTTGATCAATTAGATGGTAATATTCATATTGATTTGAATAAGGTAAAGTAATAAGCTCTTCATCCAACACCTCTTAGTATTGTTAGAATCCAATACATAAGGTGCAAAAACCTATAAATTATGGGAAAGATTAGGACACATTATAGGTTCAAGAAGGTGTTTTTAAAATATTAGGATCCTAGAGGGAATATTAGAGGACACCTCAATCAATATGAAATAAAAGTAAGAATTAACTATGGGAACCAGGCCTCTGATCATGATATCATTTTCATGAATGTTGAAGATGACTCCAAAGTGGATATCAAGATGTAAAAATATAATATGTCAATGATTTTGGAGAAAAAATACAATATTATCCTACTATCACCAAAGAGGATGCTAAAAGGTTTGAGAAGTAGCAATGGGTTTTTAAACCCATTCATGGACCGCATCATCAAACATCAAAGGTAACATAATAAAAAGTTGGCCCATCTGGGGTAGATCAAACTGAATAAAAATTTGAGAATCCTCCTACCTCCCATTTAATACAATAGTTGTAAACTCTCCTCAATATAGAAGTGAATAAGAAAATCCTAAAAGTAAAGAATAAAGTCTTGTAACTCATAATGGAGTAATGAATATATTTTCTATGTTTCTTCTACCTCCACTAACTATTACACAATATGTAACTCTTCCCTCATTTTTGTCTCAAGTCTTAGTTACTTCTTCTCCTTTGATTCCATTAGTAGAAATGCCACTTCCTACTAGGTAACCTACTTCACCATCCATCATTCTCCCATTAGTGACTACTTTGGTCACTTCATCTCCACTTGTAATTCCCACCTATTAATTATCTACTTCACCTCCTACCTGGACAACCTCTACTTATGCTAAAAAAATTGACATATACAAGGAAGCCCATGACCCCACCTATTTCTTGTCAAAAGAAGGAAATGAAAGAGGAAGTAAAAAAAAATTCCAAAGAGAGGGAGAGTAGAAGAAGAGGTACATGAAGATCAGACCCTATCATAGTCTATGATAATGAATAAGAATAAAAGAGGATGGCTAATGAAGAGGAATGGATCTCTAATAAAGAGACTTAAGAATCTTGATCAATAAATGAGATAACAGAATCTGACCTAGAAGATGAGTGGCTAACTAAGGAAAGTACTCAATATAGAAATATTGAATTAATAACTAAATTTAAAGAATGATTAAAGGATATATTAGCTCAATTTATATGAAATTGTTATCAGATCAAGAGGGAGATATAGAAGGAGAGATAGAGACAAAATTTCAAACTGTAGTTCAGGGGCCATCCCCAAGTACGCCTATAAGCTCTCCACTTCAATCAATTACAACAACTTACACTCTAGTTCACCCTCCTATGAATCTAAGTCTTATCACTCCACATTATTTGATCACTACTTTAATTTCTGCAATTTATACCAGTGTAACTAATTATTTACATTATTTGTATTCATTAAGTCAAAAAATCTAGACCTAGGTTATTGACACATTTCCAAGTTTTCTTACTACAACTAATCCTACTACTATATCCCCTTTAGTCATGACAACTATGAATGCTAGGTCACTTATACCACTATTATTGATTATTTTCATAATATATTGAGTACCCCAGTGACCTATCCATTATTTGTTGGAACCAACCCTCACACCCATGGGCCTATCATAGGGTTGTATTTTGAAAACATGGTATCTACCTCCATTGTTTCCATATTGGCCACTCTAGGATGACCACCCAGATAGAGATATGTATTGGTTAGGCCACTCATTCATATTAATCAATAATATTAGTTATCAACATAGTAGGGAAGGCTTAATGGATAATATATACACTAATCTAAACATAGGTTAATGTATAGAGGAAAGTAATACCTTTATTTCCTGTAGTAGGGACATTGTTACATCATGATTTCTCACCAGACAAACTTACTAGATTATCTGTGGAAAATTGTAGTTGATGAATTTGGATTTGGATATATTTATGACTAAAGCTTGAGGTTTATACAATTTTAGGATAATATAATATTGCTTAGGTAGATGTAAATGCATGATTGATTATTATGAACTGGTTTATGTATGCATTTACATTTTGAGTATATTAATGTATTTATTTAGTTATATATTATTGCTTATGATTATCATGTGAAATGATCTAATAACTTACATATTATGAGGTGTACATAGGAGAATTATTCCCTTAAACATATCAGAGGGAGAGCATCATCAGAGAGGGTGATATAGATGGAGATATCACAGGTTGATAGAGAATTGGCAAAACCCTGCACACACACACATAGTAGTTAGTCATGGTAGAAATGCATTTAATTGATTATCATGTGTTTAATTCTTACTTAGAATGTCATTTTATATGGTTTTCCAATATAGGTAAATGTCATGCCATTAATACACATAAAGGCAAAATATAAAATATGGAGTATTTATGCTTTCAAAAATTGCCATTAAATTACTAAGAAATATTTAAATATTAAATTAGGGCATAATGTGGTAAACATTATTTGAGTTCAGGTTACCAAATATGTTTTTCTAAAACTATATATTATTTTAAAAGATAAAAAATTAATTATTTATTTATTTTTCATGAAATAAAATAAATAAATAAATAAAGGTTGCCATTGAATTAAAAATAAAATAAATAAATAAAATAAAAATAAATGATGCTTTAAAAGAAAAAGAAAAGAGAACATAAAAATTAAAGAAAATGAGTTTTTGATGAATAAAATAAAAGAAAGAAAAGAGGAAACTTTAAAAAAAGGGTTGCGCCTTATATTGAGAAGAGGAAGGGGATTGGGAAAAAAGGAGAAATTAAGCAAGGCAGATACGTTGCAACAATGGAGGAGTAGAAATAGTTTACCAATAAACCCAAGAGGTAGGAGATGTCTTAAATTTATGGGTGATGGGTTCATATGTTTATATCTCTATTTTATTTTAGCTTTATATATATATATATATATATATATATAAAGTCTACAAATCATATTATTTATACCATAAAAAGCTAGGCTTCTACCTCCCATACTCAACTGTTTACATTTTATAAAAATTGGATTTTACTCTGCAATAAGAATTATTGTATTTTTCCTTGCCCAGCCATGAAACTAGCTTTTATTTGAGTAGGTCTATCTTTATTACCTTGGGAGCCATTCTCCTTTGGTAAACTAGGCATTTAAATAGATTAAGTGGTCATATTTTGTATTATTTTCCACCCATAATAATGGCATCCCATATTATTATTTGGTCTTTTTACTCAGCTATGACATCGACCTGTATGTATGGAAATTAATATATATTCATTTACTTGTTTGAATTTTATTTTATTGACTACCCCAATAAGGCATTGACCCACATAACAAATTGATGTCTTTGATTTCAAAATCATATTTTTTGATGTATGGCATCACATAACATGGTGCTAATTTCTTGCTTTGATATAGTTTTTCTAGCATGTTGAGCTTCCAAATAATTATTAATATATTCATTTATTTATTGTCTTAATTCCTTTCCAACAATCTGAGTTTACTTATATTTCCTCTTGAGAAATATTACTTTGTTCACTGATTACTCCCCTAGGGATTCCATTTGTGAGTTGCATTGTAAGACCACGGATAGGCCCTAGCCTTCCTCACAAATTACCAATTTTTTCACATTTCCATTCCAAACATCCCATTTTTACCATATTTTCACATTTATTCCACCTCATTGGTGTTCCCTTTATTAGTTAAAGTGCAATACCATGGATATGACCTAGTTGTCCTCACAAAATTTTCCAATAATCCAAGTCATAACCAAAATTACATGTGTCAAATATGAGATAAGATTTGATTGATTAAGAATTTACACATCATTGACATACTTCCCATATTAATTTAGTATTTTTTAATGTTTAATTCATTACTCTTTCATTTTTATCTTCTTATTTTCTAAGTGCATGTAAGAATCCAACCATTTATTGAATTTGTCATACTTCCCAGCTTGAATTAGTGTGATAAATTTAAGACCAATTTTGTTTATCTTTTATACTTACCAACATGATTAAGTATGATTGATTGACTTCATTTATTTGTTTTTATACCATTTTTTATTTTCCATGTTTCCACTTTATTACATTATTTTCATACTTCCTAACATGATTTAGTGTGATTTTACTTTTTTTAAATTGGTGCTAATATTTATCTTGGTTTAAAAACAAATTTTTTTCCATCTTGTTTACCATCCTTTGGCTTCTTATACTTAGTCATTTTCTTGTTATTACACATTTTTGAGTGTGAAATATTGTGTAGTACATTTATTACTGATTGATTATATTTATCCAAGTTTTTTTTCCTATTTATTTTTAACCATGCATGTGTCCTACATAATGCCAGAAAATAAACCACAACTCATATATTTCCTATAGCATATACAACAAAACATAAATATATGTGATAGAAAGAAATATATCTCTATTGTGTTTTTTATACAAAGTATAAATATATATCACTCCAGCTCTAGGGCTAGGCTCTATCCTATCTATCTCATGGTCCAGACATGTTGTCTATAGATGTAAAGAATAATCCCCTCTAAATATTATGTTGTAAAGACACTATTCAAGATCTCAAATCTATCACCTATTCCTATAGTTTGGCTACCTAGGCCTGTACCTATGTTAGTTGGGTCATGGTATCCATATGCATAGCTCTCTCCTAAGCCAAAGCCTACCATACCTATTCATATCCTACTCACACCCCTAATGGTATCTATTTCTCATCCCTATGTACCTGTACTCATCTTGTAGCCTCTCCTATTAGTCTAAACTAGCTCCTTAGGGTAGATACTATCATAGGATCATCTCGTATCATAGGTCATATGGCATCAACACCTTGTTTAAGATCTCATGGAGTGATCTCCTCACCTGAGATCCCCATCTAGTCTCCTCATCTGTAGGATATAGAAAATTCAAACTAGATAGATATTATATCATAAATATATCTCAAAATTTATCTATTTATTATCTATCTCAAAAAATTAAATAAATTTCAAACCATCAATTTATTACCTATCTACATGTTACCTATCACCATCTCCCCATCTGTACGATCATCAAGTATGGTCTCTCCATCAGTTGATCCTATGATTACCTCATTTTTAATGTCACCCAACCAATGCAAATGTAGGGTTCCCCACCCATGCCCATCTCAAGCTATGCCTAAGTGGTACCTCCATCAACCAACTCTATCTTGGGTTACCTGATGGGTCATCTAGGATGACCACACTCTCTGTTCTCTCTTGATATCGATGTCTCCCTCAATGGTGTAATCAAAGTGGTCTCCACTCCTATTTCATGGTATTATCTATGGTGCCTCTGACACTCTTACATCCACATTTATCTCCTCTCTATTTACTAGTCATTATACTTGACTTATCCATGGTCTCTCATGCCATAGTTTGATCTCTAGTCTAGAAACTGGTAGTCTTGTTCATCCTCTCCTCCTTATATCTCTTGTATTTATACCCCAAAATATGGGAAACATGACTGAAACTTCTAGGTGAAGGAGTCCCAATTATCCTAATACACACACCACTAGATGAGGCTCTATCCACTAGGTATAGTGGCCTATAATTTGTACCCATACCAATGTTGGTACCACTATCCTCTAACTCAGCCATTCTACCATGATGTGCCCATATAGATACCACATGATGTCTACTTGTGTGATTATCTATAGTGATGGCACATGGGGCATGACTTTTATTACCTAATCTTGTCACCACCTCTACACCCAAGATAACTGATCATCAACCACATGGGGTAACCTAGTTCATTGATATATCAAAAACCTCTCATATATCCAAGAACTCCAAAAAAAATTTATCCCTATGGTCTTATACCCTCTAAATAACGTCCCATACATATCATACATGAGATGAACCTAAGTAATAGAACCTAGATTATATAGTTCCCCCTACTTTAAAATAGACTGCTATAAGGCTATCATGTACCATAGTACCTTACCATCTAACTTATGACACAACATCAATGCTATCAAAATTCATATAAATACCTTATAGATATCCATAATCTAAGCTATATATATTAAGGAGACTAACTCTTAGCTTGAGATATCTCTTATCTAAGCTCATTGCATATAAGGCTAAGGCTCACCTCTCCTCCTATCCATTTGATACCCCTATGATCTCTAGTGTACCTCCTATTGAGAGTTTAATAATTATATGGACATCCTCTAGGGTGATACCCACCTTGATGGTATCCCCATATACCTCCCATCTAAAAGTGTTAGTCAATCATTCCCAAGCTCATAAAAACATGGCTATTAGATCAACAGTTAATGATACTCAACACATATCCATAATCCCTCCTAAACCTAATATAACCAACCTTGATCAATCTTTAATTGTCAATCACTCCAAAATATCTAAGAACCATAATGCATCCACCAATAACCAAAATATTTGATTCCCCTACAACCATAAAATTATAAAAGATGTATTAGATCTCCATGTCATCTATAATTAAATACATTATTTCTAAAATTTTACAAAAATAAACCTAATTTTCCTTAATCTATCCATTTTTTGCTAGTTTTACCTATTTTTAGCCTACTTGGCCATTTTAGTACTCAATTAGGCATTATAGGCCTTTCTAGTACTATTTCAACCTATTTCACACATTTTTGTACTATTTTGATCACCTAGTCAAACACTCAGTTGACCAAATTATCCTCATTTTGACCATGTTGACTTAAAAAACTAAGTCAACCATTTCATTGTCCCCCTTAGTACTAAGTCAATAAATTCCAAAATCAACTAAGTTATCCTACACCTACTAAGTTAGCAATGTGAAATTCTAATTTTCAGCCTATTAGGTTGATTGGATCGACCTAGTTGGTCTTGATTGTCGACCCCTTTCCTTGTAATAAATGCCTCAATATTTATTACTCTGATTATTTTTAACCCATTTTCTCTTTTTGCCTCTAGTACCCATATAAACTATCTAAAATTCATTTCAATTTCTAAAATTGGACTAATTTACAAATTTATATAAAACACTTAATTTCAATAAAATATTCAAAAATAAGTTTAAAATTCTCAGTTGCCTACCTGTGTTGTACCCACTACAGTCGTTAGGTGTCTCTCTCATCTTGGCTATCATCTCTTCACCATCTCCATTCTATTTCCTTTCATTTGGTCTCTCTAAGCTCTTGTTTTCTCTCAAAACAAGCTCAATAATAAGCAAATGACTTCCTTTTCACCCTATTTAAACCTACTTTTCACAAATCTTTACCTTTCAAATATTTACCATCAAATTCCTTGTTTTGATCATATCTTTATTTTTACTATCCTATTTTCAAACCATAAAATGTTCTAGAATCATGAGATCATAGAGAATATTTTCCACTACTATATGCCTATATTCCAAAAAAATTGATTTCTGGCTATTTTTTACACTAATTTCTATAGGTTCTCCTAATGTTCTTCACATTTGGATGCTTTTAATAATCTTATAGTCTCCTTTATCTATAACACTAAAGTAAGTAAAGGTATGTTTTTTCAATTTTGTCCTTTAATTTATCTTATTTTCTCTTTACTGCATTTTACTTAGCATCAACATTATGTGTCATCATGTTTTATTCCCAAAGCACCATTCCATGTTGCACTCACATGACATGTGATGAGATTCAAGTGGGGTGTATATATACACATAATATTTTCAATTTTTTATCACTTATTGATGATCTTTATCTTATAATAACCCATTAAATCTCAATATCTCTGATTCATGCCTTAAGGGATGCATCGAGAAAGGGGTGTGCAAACCATTGGTGTTTTTTATGATTGTTGTCACTTTTTCCACTTGTTATCTACACACTTATCTCTTAAAAACCATATGCCTAAGCTTTTTATTCTCTGTTGCACACTCCTTAGTTATTTCCAACATTTTTCCCCCTTTTCCTAGCCTTAAACCCCTTTCCATTATTTACAATACTAGGTTGACTAGGTTGACCCTATACTATTTTGTGTAAAATTCATTTAGCTTCTAGGTCAACTCTTGGCTAACCTAGCTTGTGACCTAGTGGATTTTTATCCATAAAAGTACTAGGTCAACATTATCAACCAAAACTTTTGGAAGGGCTTAGGGTTAAATCCACCTATATATACAAGATCATTTCACCATTATATAGAGAAGAGAAGAATAAGTAAGATCTACTACACATCTGTTTATCCACCATTCTACTTGAGAGGCAAGCTTAGGGTTTCATACTTTCTTTGGAGATATGAATCTTGTGTTCCAGAGAAGTATTTTAGATGAATTCATAGGTTGTGTGGTTTAAAGCTAATTTATCCTTGTCATCCTTACATACCACAATAACCTCTTGTGAATCACCTTGACCAAGGGAGAGATTAAGGCTCAATGGGTTTGTCTTCAAAGGTGAGTATTCCTAACTTTGTTTCTCCTTTGTAAGATTAGATAGATATGCATTTAAATTTGTTTCTCCTTTGAAAGATATTGGAATGAGTATATGTATCTTATTAATGTTTAATTTTATTGTTTTTAACCCCCACTTTATGCTACAAGCTTTGGTGAGCACTGGATTAGAATTTACTTTACTTATTATTAGTTTAGTGAAATATGAAAACATAGGACCCTTCTAGGGTTATTACATGATTGTGCTTGACTAAAGTCTTTAGAACCCTCTCTAGCATTGTGTATTTTGATAAAAGATCCCCTAATTGGGTCTAGTGGATCCCCATATTGGCCATGTTCTTGATTATCTAATGTATCCCCAATTAGAAGTATAAGTATGA
This sequence comes from Torreya grandis, assembly GCA_037957365.1. Taxonomy (NCBI): domain Eukaryota; kingdom Viridiplantae; phylum Streptophyta; class Pinopsida; order Cupressales; family Taxaceae; genus Torreya; species Torreya grandis. Next base: position 4,708,968 of record JARHVA010000691.1, read on the forward strand.
CGTATCTTATTTGAGTTAGGATTGATTTATAGACATGATGAATATTTGATTGAATACACAACCTATAGTCAAATTCCATTTTGACAAACATAGTAAAACTTTGACAAAATTCAAGACAAATATTCTAGTTGTTGAAGATCAACAAATAGAGTTGGAGAAAAGAGAAGACATCTTCTCTCTGATTAAGAGAATAAAGGTAAACCTTTTGGATCATAATAGGATCAAATAAGATACCTACAATTTTATAGACATAATAGGGGGATTAATAAATTAAATGTTCAAAACCTTTGATCAGGAAATATAAAATTAACCAAAGGTTAGCACTATAGAGGCCACCAAGAAAATAGTAGATAATTTATAGGGAATAGCTAGAAAGTTGCTTGATATCATCGATTAAATAAGGTTTACAAAGTCTATATCCCAACCAAAGTGGGGTTACATTTTTTAATTATTTAATAAAGTAAAATATATTGATGTTAAATGTCATTTCCTTAGTCAAACAACTAGGAATAAAGCTTATACTCATCTTAATCTAATAACTACAACCAAATTTATATGGGCCAGGATTTTGTGGTTATAAAAATAGATAATTTTATTGAGTAGTACCAGGAGATGCGAGCCCATGTTCATTAGTTTGAAAATTAGGAAAGAGAATTATTCTCTATCCTAATAGACTTAATATTCATTTAAGTGAATACACAATAAGGACAATCGGTCTCTATGCTAGTTTTTAAAAATATTTTGAGAGCAACACTAGATAGCTTTAGAGAAAAGATCAAAGGAACTGTTTATAGGACTAATGATGAGGTAATGTAATTAGTCAAATTTATAAAGGTTAAGATTATAAGTACTAATTCACTACATGTCAGGGTCAAATTCGCATTAGATATACATAATAAATTGATAGACAAGCTCCCTCAATTATTCAAAAGGCCATTATTTGATTTTGAAACCATTGACATAGACTGACATGTGAGTCATGTTCTTTATCTTCAAAGGGAAGCAACTAGAAATCCATGACAACATTGAACATCATGCCTACTCTACCTTAGGATACTTAGCTCCCTAAGTACATGTTAGTTCACACTAATCCTAGGCCTACTTATGTCCCACTTCTATTTTCTAATTTAGGTCTATCTACAATTTTAAAAACTTTAGCTAAAACTCTAGCTCCACCATTTCAAACACATTCTTCAACTAGTGGTGCCACATGAGCACCAATATAAAAATAAATGTGTATTTAATTTTTATACTAGTGTTAAACTTTCATTCCTAATATAATTAACATGTATATACTATATTTTTAGACAAGAAAATATATTTTGAGTAATCAATATTATATATGCATACTATGTATGAGATTAGCATACAATGTTATGTTTGAACATGTAAATTTATACATAACTTAAGATGATGAGGCCTTCCACATCCCAAGATTATTTATACTTATATTCACCCATTCCCAATGGAGGATAATTTTTTCTATTGAAATTAATAAAAAAAATTAAGAAGTTTTACTTCACTTAGTCATTATGTGCAAATCTTGATCCAAGTCCAAATCTATGGAATGTGTAGGATGTGTTGTCATTATGGTATCTTAGTTATTTTATTGTGTATAATTTATATTTCTCATATAATTATTAACATTAAGTTATATCTGATTTGAATTTTTATTTCATGTTGATTATAATCCCCCTTTGTAGATGTGCAATAGCAATCTAGCAAATTCAACAACTTTTATTTTTTCATTTTTAAGATTACTATGTTTTAGTTCCCTTTGAATCCTTACCATATTTTGTTTTTGGTGTGTTATAGCAAATTACAGTAAATATTGGTCTTTTTATATCTTCTCCTACCTTAGTTCAAGTTTTGGTCTTAAAATTTTTCAATCTTGTGTGGTCCATGGTCCTCTTTTTTTACCCTTTCTTTCCCTCTTTTTGAGTTTTTATAAGAAATCCTTCCCACCTTAGTTAATAAAATCATTTTCCACCCACTTCAAGTAGATATAAGTTCACCCATAGTTGATTACTCTATGGTAAACAATCTATATTGATCACTGCTATTTCACCAATAAGTTGTTATAAGATTGAATACCTTACAACTCATTCCTTAGAATGAAATTCTTTCATTGACCTAAAACATTAGTGGATACTTCATAAAGGTATATGTCATGTTCATAAAAACCCACATCAATAAGTTTAATAGTTTTGATAGGATGGGCCAGATTTCAAGGTTTGTTGGTGTAATAGAACATCTTAGTAGTAAACCTTGGGATTTAAATTTAGGAGGGTATTGCATAACGTAATATCTTACTAAAAATAACTATAGGTAGAAGCAGAATAAATAGATCTAATGAAAAATAAAGACTAAATTATTTCATTTCAAAATATATTCTATTAAATATTTTAATGAATTTATCTAATGACATGGCACACAAAGGGATAGACTACACTAGATATAAAGACAAACAAGTTTGTAATGAATCTGTTAGGTCATGATCATATAATTTGTTAAATTTTTTACCATAACCTAATTTTTTTCCACTTTAATCAATTGATTGAATTTTTTTAGGGAATTATACATACCATATTAAAAGTATCAAATCAACTCTACATTGAAGAATATTTAAAAACATGCTAGTGAGAGTGTACATACGTATGATGTGCAATTGAAAAAACTATTATCTAGGATATTGTATGAAATAAATCCATTGCAACATGTGTAATGGTTATTTTTAGAATTAATTATAACATTTAAAAGTAATGGACAATGAAAAAAAAAATTAACGCATAGGAAGCACTATATATTATGCTTAGAATTGAATTGGTTGGGATATTTGGATATCAGGAGAAATCCATTTTTGGAGGTACAAATATTGAAGATAGAAAAATAGTCACAAAATCTATCGACAAGTAGTATGCAAGAAGTAACAAAGGAATTGTAGTGTAGCATATATGAGTCAAATTTTCATACCAAATGTAATTTCACAAGGGTGCGAAAGTAATGAAATTAATGTGTGAATTATGTAGAATAAATCATAAGATTCTAATTATTTATTGTTGAAGAACACTAATAAAATCAATATCACTTGTCATTACAAAATATGGAGATCAATGTATGATGTATGCCTTGTAAAAGAAGTATTGATAATAAAATTTGGATTATCTTGAATACATGTATCTTTTTATTATATTATTTATTTACTAATATGGTGGTTGTTTGATATGTTTCTTTGTGTAAATATGATGTACTAATTCATGTCTTCACTATTTATTCTCATAATTTTTTTGGTGTGTTATCCTATTTCACCTTGGCTAAGTGCTTAATGTTAATTTATATTCAAACATACACTTTTTATAGTCTAATATGCAATTATAATAATACTCTTTATGGATAATACATGTATGCACATCATTATCCATAACTTATTTATAATAAATTAATTATATGATAATTATAAATAATAATATATATGCATTTGTTAGGATAAAAATATGGTTTGTTTATTTTGCGCTAATATACCTAAATATAGAGATCCATTCCTTCCCTAAACCTCCTTACTTATCTAGATAAGTTGGAGGGTTAAGAAAGATTTTTAGGCTTATTTTATATTGTAATATTCATGTTAGGAGATCTCTTGTTACTCCTACACATTTTATATATAATATATAGATAGTCATTCTACCTTAATCATATTTTTGTCTATATTTATTTAATGTTTCACAAGTATACATATGAAATTATGGTTTTTAGTCATGAGGATACTTATTTGATGATCTTGGAACCTATACCTAATCAAAATATTATTAGTATTTCTAAAATTATAACCCTTAAGTTCTCATGATTAAGTGATATTTATGTATAGTGATTATTTAATATATGTTTATTTTCCATGATCTTGCCTATGGAAGGCTAGTAAATATCAAGAAAGAGAACAACAATTTAGTTATATTATCAAGATCCTATTGGAATGGAGTATGGAGATCATAGTTGTAAATACTGAGGTACACTCATTTAGAGTGTATAAATGCATGGTTTCACACCAAATATCTATAATTAATGAAGTATATTATCTAAAGTAAGGTTTATAAAAATAATAGGTCGTTATAGGAGAATATACAAAGTAATCTTTATGATATATGCTTTCTTGAGCTACCAGGATAAATTCATGTGTGGTTAGCGACCTATGTCTTAGGTCAAACTCAAACTATGGGAAAAATAATGCTTGGTTTAAGGATCAAGTAAATTATTTTAAAGAGTTTTCTAAAGATTGTAAAAGAGGTTTTTGTGTCTATTCAAGAGGTGAATTCAATAACTATCTACTAGATTTCTAATTTTCAATGTATTAATGCCCAGATGTATTAAAATTTTAGTTTATTTTTGAACTTATATGTTCATTCAATGAACACATTTATATCTAGACTAACATTATAATAATATATTTTTGAATTATAAACATAAGGGTGACTTTTTAGAGTATTCTATAGAAGGGCTAGGCAAATCGCAAGAATTGAGTGAGTTTTCATGAGATTGTGGGAGAATAATAACTTCTTAGTGAAATAAAGTTCCTAAAGAGAGAGAAGAAAGGATATGTAGGTATAATGAAATAATATAAATGTAAATGTTTGTTAAGGATCCCAAAAATATGGGAGGGATTAATGAAATAAATTTTGTTTTTACCTATAAGGAAAAGGAAGGGTTTTTTATTAGCTCATGTAAATGGGAAAGGCAATCTTATGAATTTATAGACGTGCACATTGAGGATTGAAATTTTTAATAATATACATAGTAATAATATGTATGAACATCATATTATTACATGTATGATGACATAGAATGCACAAGACTCAAAGTTACTAGGAATATAAACTCACGCACCTTTTTATTTTAAAAAATAAACTAAATCAATCATGTTTCAAGTGATTTAAGTTTGATCTTAATGGCATTTAGGATATAGTCATGAAAAATAGTTTTCATGAGTCTATTGGATAAAATGAGTGCATAAGTAGACATAGAAACCACCAAAAAAGTGTATCCATGAGTTTTGTTTTGTCCTAACACACACACCCCATTTTAAAATTTTAAAATAGAGGTCCCATATTAATTGAAAATTATTTTGAGGTCCTCTAAATCAGAAGTCTAGGATTCACATTTTTGAAAAGAATGAATGTAAAGGATTTTATCTAATGCTTGAGAAATCTATTTGATTATCTTGGTCATTTATTTCTTTCTTAACATGATCTTCACATTTCATCTCATTATTGGTAGGATGTTTTCAAAGATAAAAATAATTAAAGATGTGCTTAATATACATCATATGCTTTAATATTCACCTTTAATTTATTTTAAGTTCTTATGTACATGATTTTTTTTATGATTTATATGATTAAATGGGCTAACATGTTTTGATTGTAGTGGGGTGTGGTTCTTTTTATGTATTAAACATAATATTTCACACTTAAGCATTTTCTAGACAATCCCAAATCCCATCCTTGACATGTGAAATCATTCCAATCATCCCAAGGACTTAAGATTTAAAAATTTAAGTTATCACCCAATGGCTTGATGTTGACATTAGCATAATTATTTGTATAGATGATCTCAAGCAAGTAGAGGATTAAAAACCATACACATGTCACCATCCTACTAACCTAGAGGTGAAATTATCATATAACTATGTATATAATATCTAAGGCTAGTAAATCAATGATATCTATCCATGTGCCATCATCCCACTCATCTTGACACCTCTTAGGTGATGTCAACAAAGAGTTTTATATAGATTATCATGGGAAAGTGGATCAGTGAGATTTGTTCATGTGTCATCATTCAATTCATATCCATATCCATTGATCCATGCATGATGTAATAGGCTTAAAATTTTTATCTGAGTAGTGGTATCCTACCACTTGTCACCATCCCACTCACTTTCAGCCCTAAAAGCAAAGAATATAATATCACAACTCAACCACAAGCAGAATAGCAACATGTATAGACATGTCCTCTAAATACACATAAGGGAACAATAAGGACACCAATGCTAATTCCAAAAGAGAGGAAAGGATAAATTTTTCATACTAATATTACTAAGCATTTGAGAACATGTGAAAGAAGCCATATGGTATTTAAAAGGCCTTGGAAAGCTAGTTTTATGAATTTCACATAGAAATAGTAAAGAGTGAATGTCATTTCTACACTTAATTCATATGAGGTGAATAATTAATGCTTTAAATTCTCACGTCTAACATAGACAAAGTAATTTATTTTAAATTTCCATTTTTAATCTAATTACATTGCCTCCAAACTATCTAGAGTGTTCAGAATTCCAATCTCGAGTACAAACTATGAATCTAGAAATTTATTGTAATCATGAATTTATAGGCCTCCTATAGAGAAAATATCTTTTAGATAAAATTAAAGTATTCCTCATATCATATCCCTGTTCCCTCTACTTAATCAATTTTAGGCTCTAAATGAGTTCATAAATACATCATTTGATTTAATAGATTTGAATTATGAAATCAAGCAATATTTAGAGATTTAGGATAAGGTCAAAGTGGTCAATCCATACAAAGATGAAGACCAACTCTCTCTTTTCACATGTATATACAAATATGACCTCTTATCAATCAAATTAGTATGCCTTCATAACATAACAACTAAACTAAAGACAATCCCTGCATTGACTTACTATTCAATTTGTTTTTTAATGGCAAGGTTTCTATAAAAATATTACATTTTATACTTGACAAGTCACCAGTAGCCTATATCAGTGGAAATGCCTTTGATAATTATTATAAGCTTCACATTTTAGACATGATATATAAGTAAGACATAGTGAACTCATGGCTTCATAACCATAGTGTAAGCAGTAAATTGAAAAAATGGGTCAGTAACCTAAGCAACTTCGCACTCCAAGGCCCTAATTTTAACATTCCTATAGGAATATTTAGACTATGGGTTAGAATTACCATTGCATTTTTTAACAAGATATATGGTGTTTCAAATATCACTTTTATTAATGAGGATTAGGATCCCTTGATAGATATAATATTAACCTCTAACAAAATTATATCCCTAGGGGATATATTTATCCCAAATCTATTTTTGAAACTCACCAACCCTAGGAGATCACCTGACATAAATTTTTATATGATGTCTTATGTGGTGGATGTGTTAACTATAGCTGTGCATGTATCCCATAATCAACCCTAAGAACCATCCACTAATTACCCAAAGAATAGGTTATGTTATTAATTTAATATTCTTCATGTGCATATATTTAGGAAGAATATTAAAAAGATAATAAAGAGGTTTTACCTCATAGTGTATCAAGCCATCTATGAAAAGGATATGTCTAAGCTCTCTAATTATATACATAATACTATTAGGAAAATGGGTGACTATTGATTATATCATGAGCATACTGTAATCATAATTAAGGGAAAAATTGCACACTCTTTATACCTACTAAGGATTGTGCTAGATAAGGTTACTAAATAGGAAATTATTTCTCAATTGGATGATAGTATTGATATTGATTTGAAAAAGGCAAAGCAATATGCTCTCCATCTGCCCCCTCTAAGTATTTTTAGAATATAATACATAAGGTGGGATCACCTATAAATTGTGGGAAAGATTAAGACACATTACAGGTTCAAGTAGGTGTTTTTCAAACATTAAGATCCTAGAGGGAATGTCATAGGACACCTCATTAAATATGAAATAAAAGTAAGTATTAATAATGGGCACTAGGCCTATGATCATGATAGCATTTTCATGAATGTTTAATATGACTCCAAAGTGGATATCAGTATGTATAGAGATAATATGTCAATTATTATGGATAAAAAAATACAATATTATCCCACTATCACCAAGGAGGATGTTAAAAGGTTTGAGAAGTAGCAATGGGTTTCTAAACCCATTCATGGACCACATCCTTAGACATTAGATGGAACATAAGAATAAGTTGTCCCATCTAGGTTATCTCAAACTGAAGATAATGTTGGGATTATTCCTAACTCCTAAGTAATACAATAGTTTTAACCTCTCCTCAACACAAAAGTGAAGAAGAAAAGCCTAGAAGCAAAGAAGAATGGCATGTAAGTCTTAATGGAGTAACAAATATGTTTTCTATGTTTCCTCTACCTCCACTAACTATTAAACTATATATAACTCTTCCCTCATTTTTTATCAAGTTCCAGTTACTTCTCCTTTGATGCCATTATTAGTAATTCCACTTCCTACTGGGCAGCCTAATTCACCATCAATCAGTCTCACATTAGTGACTACTCTAGTCACTTCATCTCCACCTATAATTCCCACTTCTTCATTATCTACTCCACCTCATACCAGGACAACCTCTACATATGATAAGAAAATTAACATATACAAGAAATCCCTTGACCCCACCTATTTTTCCTGAAAAGAAGGAAATGAAAGAGGGAGTAGCAAAAGTTTCCAAAGAGAGGGAGAGTAGAAGAAGAGGTACATGAATATCAGACCCTATCATAGTCTATGATATTGAGGAAGAATAAAAGAGGATGGTTAATGAAGGGGAATGGATATCTAAGAAAGAGACTTAAAAATATTAATGAATAAGTGACATAACAGAATCTGATCTAGAAGATGAGTGACTAAATGAGGAAAGCACTCAATCTAGAAAAATAGAATTAATAATTAAATTTAAAGAAATGATTAAAGGAGATAGTAACCTAATTTTTATCAAATTATTATTAGATAAAGAGGGATATACATAAGGAGAGGCAAAGTCATAATTACAAGCCACAATTCAGGGGGCATCCCTAAGTACACCTCTAAGCTCTCCACTTCAATAAATTACAAAAAATTACACTCTAGTTCTCTCTTATATGAATTTAAGTCCTAGAATTCCACATTATTTGACCAATAATTCAATTTATACAATTTATGCTAGTACAACTAATTCTTTACATTCATTAAGTCAAATAACCTACACCTAGGTTGTTGTGACTTTGCCAAGTTTTCCTACTATAACTCAGCCTACTATTATATCCCCTTTTATCATGACAAATATGAATGTCAATGTCACTTATCCCACTATTATTTATTATTTTCAAAATGTATTGAATACCTCAGTGACCTATCCATTCTTTAGTGGAACCAACCCTCACACCCATGGGCCTATAATAGGGGTGCATTTTGAAAAAATAGTATCTACCTCCATTATTTTGATGTTGGACATTCTTCCTAGGATGATAACATAGATAGAGATACGTATTGGTCAAGCCCCTCATTTATATTCATCAATAATCTCAATTATCAACATAGTAGGGAAGATCAATACATAATATATACACCAGTCTAAACAAAGGTTAATGGCTAGAGGAAAGTAATACCTCCATTTCTTATAATAGGGACATCATCCCCCATAGCTATGTTTCCTCCTAATTCATACCTTACAATCACTCAATATTAGAAAACACAATCAGTAGATTCTACGTAATAAATAGACAAACCAATTACTCTAAATATCCCTTCATGGATTAGATAGTTACAATAAGATGAAGAGACAGATGAACAAGACTTGGTAATACATGAGCAACCTATAGTCAAATTCCATTTTTATAAACATATTAATACTTTGAGAAAAGTCAAGATGAATACTATATTTATTAAGGTTCAATTGATAGATCTAAATTAAAGAGAACACATCTTATCTCTGACTAAGACAACAAAGGTATATCCTTTATATCTTGATAGGATCAAGGAAGATCCCTGCACTTTTATGGATGTAATAGGGGGATTAATAAATGAAATTTTTATAATATTTGATCATGAAATATAGAATAAGTGAGAGGTTAGAAATATATAATCCCCCAAGGAAATAGAAGATAATTTATAAGGAATAACTAAAACTTTGTTTTATATCATCGATTCAATAAAGTCTATAAAGGCCATCTCCTAACCCAAGTGGGAAGATATTCTACAATTTATTTAATAAAGTAAAATATATTGAAGGTAAGATTCATTTCTTTGGTAAAAAAATTAGGAATAAAGCTTATTATCATTTTAATCTAATAATTGAAATTGAATTTGCATGGGTCTAGAATTTTATAGATATAAATAGAGATAGTTTGCTTGAGTGTCACCAGGACAAGTGAACCCTTGCTCATTAGTTTGAAAGTTAGGAAAGAGATGTAGTCAATATATTGATAGACTTAAGAGTCATTCAATTAAATACATATTAGGGGAAATTTGTTTCTATTAATTTCTTTAAAAATCTTTTTAGAGTAGCATTAGATAGATTTAAAGCAGAGATCAAAGGAACTATTTTTAGGACCAATAATGAGGTGATGTAATTAGTCAATTTTGTAAAGGACAAGAAAATAGGGACTGAGTCACTATGTGTTGAGGTCAAAGCTTTATTAGATATACATAATAAATTGATGAATAAAATCCCTCAATTATTCAAAAGTCTATTGCTTTATTTTGAAACCATTGAAGTAGACTTTCAAGTGAGTCATGTTCTTTATCTCTAGAGGTAAGAAACTAAGCAAGAAATAGAAGAATTGCATGTCATGCCTATTTCACCTTAAGGGTACTCATCTGCCCAATTACATGTTATTTCAAAATTAGTTTAGGCCTACTTATGTCCCACTTCTAGTTTCTACTTTGGTTCTATCTATAGTTTCAACAACTTCAGTTCCACCATTTCAAACACCTTCAGCTAGTGGTGCCACATTATCACCAATCTAAAACTAAATATGTATTTCATGTTTAGACTAGTTTTTAACTTTCATTTCAAATTTAATTATAATGTATATATTGTATTTTTAGGTGATAAATTATATTTTGAGCAATCAATATTGTAGATGCATACTTTATATCAAATTAGCATATAGTGTTATTTTTGAACATGTAAATTTAGACTTCACTTAAGATATGATGCCTTACCCATCCCAAGATTATTTATACTTGTATCTTCCCATTCCCAAAGGGAGGATAATTTTGGTTGATGATATTAATAGTAAATTTTGAGAAGTTCTACTTGACTCAATCTTTATGTGCAAATCTTGATTCTTCTCCAAATTTGTGGATGATGTGGGACTTATCATCATTATGTTATCATAGTTATTTGATTGTGTATGGTTTATATCTCTCATAAAATTATTCACTTTAATCTATAGATTATTTTAATACCTTTTTCATGTTGAATATAATACCCCTTTGTATATGTGTAATACCAATCTAGCAAATTCAATAACCTTTATTTTTGCATGTTTAAATTTAATGTATTTTGATTCCCTTTGAATCATTATCATATTTTATTATTGGTTTGATACAAAATCTTACAAAAAATATTGGTCTTTTGATTTCTTGTATTACCTTATCTCAACTGATTATCTTGAAAAATTTTCATCTTGTGTAGTCCATAGGCCTCCTTTTCATCCTTCCTTTCCCTCTTTTTTTTTCATTTTATCAATCATGTCCACCTTAGTTAATACCATAATCCTTACACCCACTTCAAGTAAATATAAGGTCACCCATATCTATTCCATCCATGGTAAACAATGTATATTACTCATTTCTATTCTACTAATAGTTTGTTATAAAATTCAATACCTTATAACTCATGCTTTGGAGTGAAATTATTCCACTGATCCTAAAAAATTAGTGGCTACCTTGTAAATGTCTATGTGGTGTTCATAAAACCCACATTAATAGGTAAATAAATTTGACAATAGAAATAGGACCTGAACCTCCACTTATATTGCATTAAAAAGAACCACTAGAGTTTTATTAAAAGCACCTAGACTATTAACCAGGTCTAACTCAGATAATAACATGTTGTTTCCAGCTTTTTGAATCCATATAAATTTTAGGTTTGATAAGGTAATTAGGAGAGAACCATAAGCCCAATCATTATCTCTAGGAAAATAGCCTCATCTTCGGTTACTCCCAATGGCTCAACTACAACAACAATAATAAGTTCGCCCTCAGGATCCAACTTGGCTGAGAAGTTATGCTATCAAATTTATTGGATTTTTCCATATTTAATAAGAAACCCTAAGAAATATATGTTTCCTTTTCTCCCTTATGAGGATGGACATTAGAATGACATATTAATGCCATGAAAAATACTTTGGGGTCTTAAATGTAACCCATGAAGACATGGCTTCCAAAATTTTCCATTTCACCTAGCAAGATGTAGCCTATGACTAGTTTTTTAATATCCTATAAGGTTCCCTTACTTCTTGGGAAGAGTGTCAAAGCACATTTTTGGCATAGTTTATCTAGGTCACTAATGCAAGTATTATTTATCAACATTCTATGAGTATGAAGTGATAACCCAATGAGCAAATCTAAGCATTCAATGCTAGATTTCAAAAAAGTATAGTAGGTTTGAAACTACTTATCAAATTTAAGAGGCTTTGGCTCTCAAAATGTAAAAGAACACCCTAGACCCCATGACTGTGTTTTTTCTCTACAGAGCTACCAATGTTTGTATGTTACCTTTGTCTTATACCAAAGTTATCCACATAGATAAACACTTGAATCCTTAGTTGCATTCCCTATCCCCACTCAATCTAGGCCCCATTTTCCTAACTTTGTGTCTAATTCTAAATGTAAACAAGAATATTATGGCCCAAAACTAGAGCCTAGTGTATAATCAACTAACCTTAACCCAAGTTCTACCTAATTAGTATCTTAGCTTCTTGAATAATTTATCCCTCAACCAAAAAAAATTGATCATTCATAGATAATAGTTAATTCTATTACTACATATGGTAATAACTCTGATTCTATAAAAATAGAATTGGAGTCAATTTAGAGGATGGTGTAGAAATTGAGTAATTAATTTCTAAGTTAGTAGAAGCATGTGGGTAATATTGGAGGATAGAATACTAATTAGAGATTTGGATTCTAAAGGTACAACATAGCTTTCAATATGTCTATAAATAATCAAGAATAATAAGTCTCATCAAATAGGGGACCAAAGATGAACATCATGAAGCAACTCTTCCTAATTGGTGTCATGTGCATAACCTTTCATAACATGGTGAGATAGATTGCATTGATTTATATAAAACCTTAAAAATCTTACAGATGAAGATGGATAGGAAGGAAGTCTCTACAAATCATACATAAACATATTCCTCTACTGGTATAGGGCATCCAAACATAACCAATGTCTTTGAGACCTATGATTCTTCATTTCTAGAGGAACATGATAATGAACCAAAGGACAAAACCAATGAGACCCGTGTTTTATAAAAATATCATCAAGTAAATAACAAAAATAATTTGAGGAGTAATTAGCCTATTACTATTTTAATGCCTCTAAATAATAACTCTATCACTTTTTTAGATCTATAACTTAACAACAATCCACCTCCTCCCAAAATAGATAAGCTTTTAGACTACCAAACCACATGGAAGATAAGGGTATAACATTGGTGAGGATATGAATAAAATCAAGGATAATATTACCCTACATGAGTTGGCCCAGATCACTAAGATATTTGATGTTTAAATCATTAATAAGAAGGTCATCTGACAAGTCCAAGGCTTCCCATGCTAATGTCATGGTATATAAAGATAAACTCAAAGTACCATCATTCTTTTTAATTATCTAAATGTTCAAAAATAATGTAGATAACTTCTTGGTTGACTTAGGAACCTCAACTAATGTGATGTTAATAGTTGTCTACCAAAATTTAAGTCTAACTCTAGATAAGTCAAAGAGAGTGGTCCTATAACTAGATAAGTCTTTGGTATCATGTGTCAATGAATTAATAAACATGTTTATTCAGGTGGAATCTAAATTACATGTGAAATAGACCATTTATATCTTGGTCATGGACATTCTAGAAGCATACATTCTACTACAAAGTTGAGACTAGTCAAAAACACTAATTGGGTACATGGCCACCAATTTATCACACATATGACTACCCTGGAGAGTAGTATCCAACCAAATATGAGTGGACCATGAGCTAAAGATGAAACATTGGATTAATGAGTACAACACTACCAATAATAAAGTGAACTTCATGTCTTCACATGTAGGTGTATATATGTTTACTATTAGATAAGAATAATCATTGCATGAACAAGAATTTAAAGGTCCATCTCAACTATGGCCTTTTCAATTAGATGGAGCTTCATAAAAATAAGGTTTAGGCATTGGTGTGGCCTTAATTAATCCATATGGAAGCATAATTTCATGTAATTACAAAATTTTGGTAACACAAAACTAGTTGTTAACGAGATAAAGAAATAATTTTAGTGCAAAATAACTTATTTAAATAAGTATAAACACTAAGCATGGGACTTGATTGAGTCCTTTAAGTTGTTTAACATCAAATCTATTCTTAGAGAGTAGAACTATGCAATTGATTCACTAACAACTTCAGCTACCAATTTGGCACCATGCCAGGAGTCTAAAATGTATAAATTATTAGTGTAATTAGTTACTTTCCCCTTCTGTCCTTGATAATTTAGACAACTTCCAAATATTTTAATATGATCAATAAATTATGCAATTCATTAAAAATTCTCAAGATTTTAAATCCAATAAAATATATGAAGGAGATGGTGATTTGATGTAATTTGAAGACCTAAGATAAAATGATGTCTTAAAACTAAGGGAAAATTACATCCCCTTGACCATGGTCTCCTTGGAAGGAAATTTTGATGTAGACCCCCAGGCCTAAAAATAAAAATATCTCTAAGTAACTAGTTATATTTCATTAAAGAAAATCTAGGAACTAACTAACATCCCTAGTTTGTGAATGTGGGATTAAGTTTCATAAAATTAAAAAAAAAAAAAGTAAAGGTTGAAGAGTAAAAGGATGTCAATACATGGACATATGATGACCTAAAGGTATTTGACCCTAGAGTGATCACTCATACCATTCTCTTGAATCCAAAACATAATACTTTTAGGTAAAAACAAAGGCCAATGAATCCAATCATGTAACCTCTCATATATACTTGATTAAAGAAGCTACTAGATTAAAAAATTATTTTCCCAATTAGGCATTCGACCTAGGTAGCCAATCTTGTACTAGTCAAAAAAAATAGAGAAATCATACTCTATATTGAGTTTAGGAACTTAAATAGAGCCTTAGAGAAAGATAATTATCCTCTACATTATTTAGATAAGTTAATTAAATGGTGAGTAGGTCTGAAATGATGTCCTTCTTGGATGGATTATCAAGCTATAATCAGGTATTTCTCAAAGTCAAAGATAAGATGAACATTACCTTCACCACTAAGTAGGTAACTTTTTCATATAAAAGGATGTCATTTGGCCTAATAAATGTAGGATCCACCTTCCATAGAGAAATGGGATTTTCCTCCCAAGGACTAGTGGGAAGTGTATCATCATATACATGGATGGCCTTACTATTTTTTCAAAATACATAACTGACCACATAGACCACCTGTAGAAATTCTTTGATAGATATAGATATGGAGACTCTTTTAATATGAAGAAGGATATATTTAGGGTTATTGAGGGAAAGTTATTAGGCCATATCATTACCAAATATGGGGACATCCATTCATCCATAATAGGTCCAAGACATATCTAAGTTGACTTCACCTAAGAACAAAAAGGATTTGAAGCCTTTCTTTTGCAAGATCAATATTGTAAGGAAATTTATTTTTGGTTTTACAGAGATTGTCAAGACAATGAATGTTATGCTAAAAGAATATTTCAAGATTGAGTGGACAATAGAGGCTATGAAATATTTTTAGGACATCAAGGTTGTAATTTTCCAAGATCCAATTTTGATTAGTCCAAACTTTAATAAATATTTCTATCTTCATTCATTCACTTTCAAACATATTTTTACCACAATACTTACACAAAATGTGCAAGATAATGAATAAATCATTGCCTTCATGAACACCAATATGAAGGATGTGGAGTTGAGATAATACATGATCAACAAACAGATATATGCCTTGATAAAAACTACCAAAACATTTAGGCATTATATCCTAATGTATAAAACATGTGTCATTGTTTTATACCCAGCTATCAATCTCATGCTTGGATAGAATGAGTTGGATGAAATAAGAGGCAAATGAATGGTAAAACTACAAGAGTTTAATCTTGAGGTTAGACCAACAAAGATGGTAAGAGGCCAAGGAATCATCCAACTAATGGTTGAAACTAATGCACAAAATAGTATTAAGAAAACTAATGAAACTCGAGTAGCTAGGGATGAGTGGTATACCCAAATCATATACTACCTAATTTTCAAGTATGTGTCCTCTAAAATTAAATAGGGATTATAAGCAAGACCTTGTGCTTAAATCATCTCACTAAATGATTTAAAAATGAGTATTATATATAAATGATTATGAGGTATCTATCTGGGATGTGTTTAGTAAGAGAGAAGTGAAAGCCATTATGATTTTGCATCTAGTCATAAAAGTAAACCCCTTTTCCAAATAGGGCTTAACTTTATAAGGATGATAAACCCAAACTCTTTATCAGGACATAAGATTGTCCTTACATCTACCAACTACTGTACTAGATAGATAGAAGATATAGCAATTAAGAACTCCAAAGAAATCGATGTTATCAAATTTTTGGAAGAGAACATAGTGACCATATTTGATACTCCCATTTCCCTTGATTATGATAATAGTCTAGCATTCCAGTCTACTAAATTCATAGAGTTGTATATAATAATCAAATCACCATCAAGTACTCCTCAAACTATTACCCACAGGGAAATGGAGTAGTCGAGTCCACTAATAAGAATGTGATGGATGCCATTAAGAAATCTACTCAAAATAAACCAATAGAATGGCACCTCTTATTGCAATATGCACTATGGGTAGACATAACTAGACACAAGTAAGATCTCAATGCTTCACTTTTTCTACTAGTGTATGGATGATAACTAGTCTTCCTCATTAATCTCAAGATAACCACTTAACAATTCATGAAAGATTACATGGGTGAATATGAGAAAAAATAATTTAGATTACTTGAGATAGTCTAGTTAGAATATACAAGAACTGAAGTAATCAACAACTTTAGTAAACATTAGGATATTGTTAGGTGATGGTTTAATAAAAGATCCAAGATTAAAGCCTTTAATATCTTAGACTTAGTGATACTATGGGATAAAACACATGAAAATAAGGGACAACATGATATTTTCATTCTTTTATTCATTAGATCCTATCAGGTATCATAAATCCTTGGTAATAATATTGTTTAATTGAAATACCTCCAAGGTAATGACCTCACCTTTTTAGTCAATAGATTGTTTTTCAAGCACTACTTCATGGCTGCTCCAGCTAGAGATGCATTAGAGTTAAATATAATTATAGGTTTATATTAGGAGTAGATTATATTTCCTACTTATTAGATTATATTTCTTACTTTCTATATTATATTTCATGTTTTCTATATTATATTTCCTGCTTTTTGCATTTTTATTTCGATGCATTAGTTGTTATGTTTTCTAGGTTATCTTTTCTAAATTGTAGAACATATTGACTATATTCCTACAATAAAGTCATGGATATGCCAAAAATAAGTGAAATAATATATAAATAAGAACAATTGGTTTTTTTACGAGGATTTATTTTGACAATACTAGACATTTTGGAGTTAAGGTATAGATTATGACTGAATTAGATTCGACTTGGGTTGAATAGGTTTTCTAAACTTATAGGATTTATTACCATATAATCATGCAAATTTTAGAAAGGCTTTCTATTTTCAAAGGTTTATTGCATTGTTTCATGCTAAAACTTGGATGAGAGACAATAAGCATAGATATAGATAAAAACTTATATGGATGCATTGATATAATAAGTTTTATTATACATACACCTAGCCAATGGTGGTTCCCAACTTTTATCTATATGTATTTTTAAAAACATCATACAAATTGATAGAGGATGGATGATTCAAGTAGATTTTATTAGGTCTATAGATGTGTGGTTAGCATTAGAACAAGGCTTTGAGTGGATCTAGAGGTATCTCTATTAAGGCTACATATGCTTAGCTGGAAGTCAAGAAATGCCTAAGATTTTTCTACTATTTGATTAAAAAATATAAAGTCAAAATAAAACCTACAATGTTTATTTAGGACTTTGTGAAAACCTTCAAAACTAGGGGGGATTGATTTCACTATATCACACACATAAATCCAAAGAAATGAAAGGGTTAATATGGTGCATGAGGAAGTGGTAGTTTATTCTAGAGATTGATTTACTTATTATTAATTTTCTAGAGTTGAAGTTTTCTCATAATGCATTGCTGAGATTCTAGGTTCTCAGAATACTCAGGAACATTTCTTTGTGTGAGCCACCATTTGTTGTGCCTTAACACACACCTGATTTTAAGAATTTAAAATAGAGACCCAATATTGATTAAACATTATTTTGAGGTCCTTTTAATTAGAATTATATGATTCATAATTTTGAAAAACATAAATGTAAAGGAGTTCATCTCATGCTTGAAAAATCTATTTGATTATCTTGGTCACTGGTTATTTTCTTAACATGATCTACAGGTTTCATCTCATTAATGTGCAATGTTTTCAAAGCTAAAAATATTCAAATATATGTTTAAGATATATCATATGCTTTATTATTTTCCTTTTATTTATTTTAAGTGCTTATGTACATGACTTTTTTATGATTTATATGACTAATTGAGCTAATGTGCTTCGCTTATAGTGGGTTGTATTCCTTTTTATGTATTAAATAAAATATTTCACACAAGTATTTATTAGACCATCTTTGATCCCATAATTTACATGTGGCATTATTCTACTCATCCCAAGGACTTAAGATTGAAAAATATGTGTTATCACCCAATGGTTT
>JARHVA010000692.1:0-47500 GCA_037957365.1 Torreya grandis
ATTCTAATAGCCAAAGCATGAAAGAATAATTTCTTTCACCGAGGCAACTCTATTGTTATTTTATTTTTCCTTGTCTAATGATTAATTATTTGATAAGAATTAATGAAGATTAAAGTGTGTTAGCTTAAATATCGATGTTTTGTGTTCAGTCTTTTGTGTAGCCTATCCATCCTAAGCATAGCATATAGTTTATCTTTCCATATTCCATGTTAAATACCTGGAAATTATATTTCTTCTTTAAATTATGTCCTTTCAGAGTCTTATGAATATAAAGATCATCCGATAGCCTTTGAACTACCATCGTCTCATGTATCTTCTATTATGAGCTTCTCACCTTTTATATACCCAATCTAAATTTTTCCTTGATCCCCATGCATATATGATTATGTTTCCCAATGCAAAATGATAATTAGGTGTGTCATCCACACTAGGATATACTCAATGTTATTCCAATCTTAGGTGTTTTTACTCCACCATTTGAATTATAACTAAGATTTTCACTCAATGTCATGCTTAGTTACGATGTGTAAGTTTCTTCAACATTGTATTCATGTGATGAAGTCTCTTTGATCATCCAATTTATAGTCATATTCATTCATAAACACCCTACAACCATGTTAACATATTTTTTTAGCATTTCTATCATCATCTCACATCCAAAACTACTCATCCCTTGACGTCACGCAATATAACTATAATATATAAATACTAAATCTATATATATAATATGCAAATATAGATGATATTTTATTTTTAATAGTGAGTTTTTAAAATAGTATATTAGGACATTGTGTTTTTAAATTCATCTCTATTAAGTTTATTTTATATTATTTTTAAAAATTTGTACTCTATAATTTGATAGTAATTTTATGTAAAGCTTTTATAAATGATGTTAGGTTTTACTAAATTTATTAGTATATATATTAGAAACTTAATGTATATTTTTTATATAATATAGTGATTATTTTAACAAATTTTTAGTTCTATGAGAGTGAATTGTGTATTTATTAGTATAATTAAAGTATATGTTGTCAAAAATCGAATCCAAGAGTTAAAATTTAATCTTTGTAAGGACGTAATATTTAGTGAAATCAAAATTCATTTGAAATGTGTGTGTCAATCTTGTGGGGAAAATTCTAAAATATGACATGAAATGATGTAAACTTAACCAATTGAACCAACCATATGTTATAGGAAACAAAAGAAGGCCATCTATCAAAAATGTCAAGTTGACCATGTTCATTCCTAGTTGTACACCTCACCCACTCAACCTTGGACACTTGAGAGAAATGGTAAGCAATGATGGAAAACCTAATAATATGTCATTATAGTTGGGGAATGGTTTGACATCAAGATCAAACTGAATGAAAAAATTGACTATGAGGCACCTATAAAGGGTATGGTTAGTTCCCTACTACTTTTGGCTCTACCTAAACCATGGTGAGAGGACCTATGGGGTAGTTTGATTACATGGAGAGATTATGCAATTCAACCTCTATGGAGATTATTTGCACAAAGAGACACAAATGTAACTAGGGAATAACTAAACTTGTTCAATCCACTTGGGAAAGGTTGTCACATGGAATTAATAAATGCACTAAGTCATAAACAAGCTACTAAAGATAAATGATAATATGACTGCAATCTTCATTTTTATAAAATATTCAACAACGGGGGCTAAATATAAAAATGAAGAACTAGGATTTCAAGAAAAAACTATAAACACATTTAAAATATGCAAGATATTATGTGGCTACAAGGCAAATAACACTTATGTTACACAAAGCATGTGTTAAATATAGGGTAGGACATGGTAGGATAGTTTTTTAGTTATATAAAGGAGGGAGGTGTGCTGGTGGTTTTCAAATAATATGGTTTATTTCAACATACATGACATTACTTATTACAAAGATATAGGAAAACTAAAATGCAAGCCATAGAAAATACAAGGAGAAATTTGCATCCATTAGTGCCAATACAATGCAAATGCCCAAATGAACAATGAGACCCTAGTGTCAGGAACCTAAAACAATAAACATGCTCTGATACAACGTGTCAGGATCTTGCTCCACCAATAGAGCACATATATGATTACTTCTTGTATTAGCAACTAAACACCGAATTTAACCAAAATCAATAAGTAACTAGAAATATGAAACAACACATGAATTGAGAGACAATACACAATTGTATTAATAATCACTCAGAAGAATATACAATAAGGAAGATGCCACTTCTTCCTCCACCTCAAAGGTTCACCACACCTCAAGACCTTCTCCCCTCTCTCTCTTGGTCCCAACAATCAACTCCAATACAGAATTGATGTTCACCTCTCCAACTAGTCAGTAACACGCTGCCAGTACGTCAAGTACACAACCGTACTCCAAGTAGATCTCCTGCTCTCTGCTGCTACCTGCAAATCACTAGACCTTACTCACCATTGTAGATCTCCAAAAGAAGCCATGCTCATTTGCTGACTAAGATCATACGAATATGAAGAACCCTGTTGATTCTCCAATCTAGTACCCACCTTGGTACTGTGGCACTAGGAGGAACACACCATTGCTCTCTTCTCTCAGAAGGAGCTTATTACTCTCTTACTCCCTAGTTACAAGTTTACACTATAGCCTATGAGTCTATTATATAGATCTCATGCATACAATAATTAGACTATCTTAATTACAATAATTAGACACGCAACTCAAGACCAAAAATAGCCTTTGCATGTAAATACTCAGTTTAACAAACTAATTGTCCATGGAACAAGCAGTTCTAGAACTGCCATAGGTGACCAACGTCGATCCCTGTCTGCCTGGAGGTGACCAACATCGGCCAACCTCTTGCCGATGTTGGTTTCCTTCCTGTCCATCCTGCCATAGTCAGTTGCCTTGTGCACTACACTCTGCCGACGCCGGTCTCCTTGGAACTCAGCAACCTCCTCCCTGTTTGCACCAGTTGAAGCTTTTAGCTCCACTTCCTAACAATCTCTCACTTGGAGATAAATAGCTGCAATTGTACCTGTAACTATACACTGTCTAATTTGTACCCTGGCTTGTATCCCTCTTCAAGATCAATCCTGAAGACTAATCACCACACCTTGTGATGCTCTAACCTTTGTGCCTTTGTCATCCAAGTAACCTGCCACATCCGCATCTACAAACCTATGTAGAAAATAACTTGACCCTGCATAGCATGTTGACCTGCTAATGATCCCTATAAGAATCCACTGAACTGCCCTTCAGTACCTCTTCCTCGAATTGGCTCCATACTTTTTGACAACTCCCACTGCTTGGGAAAACTCAGGTCTACACTAGACCTCATGTGATTTCAAACACTTGTTCTAAGCTCTGCTTGAACTGTCCAGCCCTTGGTGTGCTTTCTGATTCTGCATCTTGAACCTCGCCAACACCATCACATCAGCTTCTTATTTGAGACAAAATCAACCTGTGATCCTCTATGTCTCTTATGCTAAAGAATTTCGCTGCTACCAAATTCTTCATAACATACCTCTAAAACTAACTTTACCTTTTAGCTCAGAGAACTCCCTGCATATGTAAACCTGCAATAAGCAACCACTCCACATACAGTAACAAGATGATGTCGCGACTCATCATCCACTTGGTAAAGAAAAGAACACAATAGTTACACTGACATTGACTAAAGCCATGCTTAGTCATTCACCTGTCAAAACTTGTACCACTGTCTTGCAGCTACCTCAAGACCATGTACCTTGGCCTTCTGTCTCACTTATCCATTCACTCTCTTCTCTAATAAGGGAATACACTCCTCTCCTAGTGCTCTCTCTTAGCTGACAAATCTACCAAATCTCCTGCTTGGTTCTCTTATAAAGAATTCATGCCATGCTCCCACTATTTCTGGATTCTACCTACATTGCCTCTATACATCTTCCTGGTTCTCAACCATCAGTAAGCAATAATAAAGAAGATGAACAACAAATATGAGGTTCACTTACCATTTCTGACCTCTACATGAGCGTTTGAGACTTGTTGACAGCTTGCTGTCCGCCCAACATTCGTTCCAGTGACTGATCTTGGCCATCTCCCAGCCTGCACCCGACCGATGTCGGTTCCCTGCGACTGCTTCCTCGCCGACATCGGTCCTCGTGACCGACACCAATTTTTACCTGTCCCTATTTTGCTGACGTCGGTCATTGTGAGGACGCCGACGTTGATTTTTTAATCGACATCAATTTTTGTGTTTTCCTTGTGAGTGACAACTTTTATCCACGAGCTCCTTTTGGGTCAAAACCCTGTTAAAATTAACACAGCCCTGCTCAAAATAAATCAGTTTCCTCACCTGATCTCTATCCGTTATCTCCTCCATGAAAACCAAGGCTTTTCAGTTCTTTAGCTTGTCAAAGACATCTGACTTCCGCTTCGAAACCTGCATTCTCCTTCTACATATGTGACTAAGCCTATGAAGCCACATCTCTGTAACAAAAGGTGAATCAGTAATATAAGTAGATAGATAAAGGATACCTACTTTCTTACCACCATCTAATTCAAGTGTATCTGTTGTGAGAGTTACAGTGCATCTCCCATCACCCAAATTTCCTAAAGAAATTAAACTCATCTCCAAGACTGGAACCTGCATGACTTCCTTCAACCACTGTGTGTCATCCGTCTGCAATTTCAGCTTCACTTCCCCTTTGTCAATAATCTGACAAGGCTCTCCAACCCCTAAATAAATCTCTCCAAAGTCTCTAAAGACATACCCATGAAAAGATGCTCTATCAAAAGAATCTGTAAACAAAGATTCTACTTTATCTAGAGCAACCTGTGCAACGTCACCTAAAACATCTACTTCTACACGTTGATCTTCTACCAACCAATAATCTCTTTTTACTTGCTCTTTCTTTCCATCAATCAGACCATTCATGCTATTTAGTTTCTCCATTTGTAGCTTACTATCTTCTACCATTGCTATACTCTCACTCAATCTGAAACCCCTGTGAGTGACCTGTAATAAAAAACACTACCAAATCTGAAACCACCTGTTAGTCAACCCAACCAAAAGCTCTGATACCACTTGTCAAGAACCTAGAACAATAAACATGCTCTGATACCACGTGTCAGGATCTTGCTCCACCAATAGAGCACATATATGATTACTTCTTGTATTAGCAACTAAACACGGAATTTAACCAGAATCAATAAGTAACTAGAAATATGAAACAACACAGGAATTGAGAGACAATACACAATTGTATTAATAATCACTTAGAAGAATATACAATAAGGAAGATGCCACTTCTTCCTCCACCTCAAAGGTTCACCACACCTCAAGACCTTCTTCCCTCTCTCTCTTGGTCCCAACAATCAACTCCAATACAGAATTGATGTTCACCTCTCCAACCAGTCAGTAACACGCTGCCAGTACGTCAAGTACACAACCGTACTCCAAGTAGATCTCCTGCTCTCTGCTGCTACCTGTAAATCACTAGACCTTACTCACCATTGTAGATCTCCAAAAGAAGCCATGCTCATTTGCTGACTAAGATCATACGAATATGAAGAACCCTGTTGATTCTCCAATCTAGTACCCACCTTGGTACTATGGCACTAGGAGGAACACACCATTGCTCTCTTCTCTCAGAAGGAGCTTATTGCTCTCTTACTCCCTAGTTACAAGTTTACACTATAGCCTATGAGTCTATTATATAGATCTCATGCATACAATAATTAGACTATCCTAATTACAATAATTAGACACGTAACTCAAGACCAAAAATAGCCTTTGCATGCAAACACTCGATTCAACGAACTAACTATCCATGGAACAAGCAGTTCTGAAACTGCCACAGGTGACCAACGTCGGTCCCTATCTGCCTGGAGGTGACCGACATCAGCTGACCTCCTGCTGATGTCAGTTTCCTTCCTATCCATCCTGCCGTCGTCGATTGCCTTGTGCACTGCACTCTGCCGACGCCAGTCTCCCTGGAACTCAGCAACCTCCTCCCTGTTTGCACCAGTTGAAGCTTTTAGCTCCACATCCTAACACCTAGAACATACACTTAAACTAGAATCTCAAATTCTTTCTCCTACTAAATTCATGAACCTAGGGTGCCCTAATGAGGTATTTAACAAAATATTTCCAGATCTCTATGCAAAAAGGGGTTTATAACCCAGATTTATGCCCAAATGATAACCATTATTGAACACAAAGCTATATATCCCATCAACATAGCATGTAAAACATCTCATTTCATTTAAATAATAAGATACAGTAAAGAACAACTTATATTTTTCATTAACATGAAATAAAATCTTACATACATCAATGTTTCAAAATGTTGCCATGTGGACAAGCATGGTGGATTTGCTTCATGTTGGACATGGGAGAAACATAGAGGTGCTCTCAGAGCTTGCTAATGGTTGTACAAGCTACAACCAACTTAGAAAGAGAGGTAAAATATACACACAACAATGATCCCAAAATTAAGAAGAGCCTATACTTAGAGAATAAAAAAGACAACCAAAAAACAACAACCCTTGTATAGAAGACAAGCCTTATATTTATACATTTTTTAAAAGTTCAAATCTAGGAATAAGATTTGTAACTTGAAAAGGTGCTAAACACCCCCTCAAGCTCCACCAAGATGCTCCCGACTGGAAAAATATTCTTTGTCACACCTAAAATCTTCATGTATATGCAAAGAAAAAGATTCCTCCAACTACCTCTACAGTAAATGATGGAGATTTTAAACAAAATTCTTGATTTCCTTGGCTGGAGATGTCCTTTGACCACTCATTTATGCATCTGGAACCTCCTGCACTTACAATGATTGCTTAGGGATATTCCAAATCCATGGTTGTTTGAGAGATCTTCCTTAGAGTGCCCACCTAGATCTTGAAAACCTACAATTTCTCTCCCATGGAGGAGGTTGGGAAAATAAAGCAATTGAAAATACAATAACTTAGGTTTATTTCACCCTTTTTTAATTTTTGGCTCCAAACTTGCATTTTCACCTTTTGCAATTTGTGCTTTCAACTTTTTTTGTAAATTTTCCCTTTTGAACTCTTGAACCTTTAGATTTTATTTTTTTTAAATTTTATTTTTCGCAATTTCCTCCATATTTCCCCTTTTTAATGCATAAATGCATTATTTAAAATTTTCAACTTTTGGGGGAATCTTGGCCCATTTATGCATATTTGCACTAAGTGCAATTTGTACCAAGTGAAAAATTTCACCAAGTACAAATTTGCACCAAGTGCAATTTTTACCAAATGAAAATTTTCACCTAGGGCAATTTGTACCAAATGCAAATTTGCACCAAGTGACATTTGCACCAAATGCAATATTGCACCAAGGGAAATTTGCACCAAATGCAAATTTCCACCAAGTACAATTTGCATGGTGATTTTTACACTAAAATATTCCTTTGCAACTGACAGGATCTAGAGATGGGAGTGCACATTACACTTTAGATGAAATGTTGGTGAAAAATGCAAGTCAACCTCCCAGCTCCACCAAACTTCTCTTTATTCTTTTTCAAGCACTTTTGCAAGGTATAATTTGGGTGCCCTACACTTTTGCACAGTGAAATTTTAGAATTTACATTTTTGTATATTGATTTTACCACTAAACTTTCCCAAGGAGCCTAGGGTCTCCTCTACACCTTTTGTTGAAACTTACAAATTTTGGATTTTTTAATTTTACTTGTGCAACCTTGCTGAGCAGAGAACCCTATAGAGGAAACTTTATATAGTTAATTTTTTTCTCCATTCCAACAAGTTTTGGCACAAGTTTTCACTATTGAGTAGCCTTGATGTAAATCTCCATAGGCATTTAATGGCTTTTTTCTATTTGGCCTGGCGTTTATCTCTGACAACTCTTTCAATATACCTTCTAGTTGGTTTATGTGTTCTCTTTCTTGTAATATTCTCTCCAAGAAGAACATCATTATTTGACATCCAAAATCTCTTTATATGACTATATATATAATAAATGTGGATGAAGATTTGTTACCAAGATGTCTTATTCCCACTTTCTTTACATCATTACCATCAACTACGATTTTACTCTTGGTTGACTGTACATGTGCAGAATTGGTTAGGAAATTTTTAAATGGACTCTTTCTACATCGATATTTCATATATTCTTGTATAATTATCCTATTATTTTTATTTACTAGTGCTATTGAAATATGGTGCTTAGGCATTTGCTTGTCTTTAACTGAGGTATCTCTTCCATCACTAAATTATTTGTCATATCAGGCAAATAAGAGCATCCCCCAACATTTGAAATTTAACTTGTTTGGAAATTTAGATGAAAAATACAATGAGAAAATAGTGATAAATATGGATTTACATGGCCTCTTTCATAGGAACATCCATAACCTATTCCTCCACAAACAACCAAGCTGTATAAGAGTCAAAGGCATGCTTCTCAATTCTTTTAAATGTTATGAATCTTTCCTTAAAATCTGTAAGAATTTCACCTTATCCCTCTCATTTCTTGGTCTTTTTTCCTCATGGAAGGTAGAAGTGGGGGATCATATTGCACCTTTACACTATTATTTGGTGCAAAGTGCACATTTATCTCCCATCTCTACCAGACTTACTTCTATGCCTCATTCTATAGGCCCCAGGAATGGTTCAACACCTTGCACTTTACATGTTGGTTTGTGCAAAGTGTATATTGTCCTCCACCTTTTGCCAAACCATTTAAATGGGATTTATGGTGCCAAGTGTAAGTTGTTTTCCTTTTTTGAGAACCTGACAGAGCTTGACTGCTTACTTTGCACCATTTTGCAATTGCTTTGGATGTAGGACTCACCATACCTTTCTGCACATGCACATCAATGTCTAAACCTATAGTGCAACCTATATGGCTTGAATGTAATTGTTAAATTGATTTTACCAAGATGGTCTTCTGATAGAGCTTTTATGACTCCTTTACACTTTATCTTGGGTGGGAAACTCAAACCATGTGTCTCCTTGGTGGAATTCATAAGTGTAGGTAACATTGTACTTTACACCTAATTTTTGATAAAATTGAATATAAACTTCCACATTTCACTACCTTGATACCATCCTCCATGGACTTTGACATTCTACTTGCACTCACTAACATGTAGTCAACCTATTTGATCTTTGCCACTCACCATGCATCTTTTTTAAACATTCACACCTCTGACATTCATTTCACATAAGCATATTTGGGGCATGGATGGGTTTATACATTGGATTTAATAGTGAATTTTGGTACATCAATGCTGTCTCTCACTTGGGTATGGACACCCTCTGTGGGTGTATAAAAAACCATATAATACTAGACCAGGGGCCAATCCATTGGGACACGAAGCCAACACTAGAAAATTTATCAACATGCACCCATATAATCTCAAGAAAAACATGGTAGACTAATAAAAACATATTAGGAGGATCTAAAAGTAAACACACAACAAAAATAACAAAAGGAACTATACAAACAAGGCCCAAAGTATAGGGGAAACAAAGCACTGACATAACATAAGGATAAAAATATACACTATACAATGACACATAGATTATGGACTTAATGAAGGAAGTGCTTTAGATGCCTACCATTGAATATAAGCTCCAATATTTTACCATTTAGGTCTCTTATGAAGAAGTTATGTTCCCCAATTTGATAATCAATGGAATAGGGACCCATCTACAAGGCATCAAACTTGCCATGCTTACCTTTCTCCTCATACCTATTATCTTAAAGTAGAACCAGATCACCTACTTAGAAGGTTCATGAAGTGATCTTCTTATCAAATATTTTATTCATCTTATCATTGAATAAGAGGTGTATTTCATAATCTTGTCTTGAAATTTCATCAAGCTCAATAATATGGTTAACCCTACTTTCATAGTGATTGATTTTCTCATCATCTTCTAATTTCTGCATGAGTTGATAGGTTGGCAACTACAAATTCATAGGTAAAACTGATTTAGATCCATATATAAGATCAAAAGGGATTCTACCTATAGCTCTTTTAGGTATAATCCTATCATCCCATAAGGTAAACTTAAGTTGTTCACCCCACCTCTTCTTATATACTTCCAAAGTTCATCTAATAATCTTGACCAAGTTCTGATTACTTGATTCTGCTTGCCCATTCCCTTAATGATTGTAGTTGGAATCATAAGTTAGTTAAATCTCATATTATTTGCATAATGCCACCAAAGGTTTGGTTTTGAAGCTTATGGCATTATCAAAAATTATCTTAATAGGCACACCAAATTTACAAATAATCTAATTTAGTAAGAAATCCATGACTACTTGGTGAGTTGTTCTCCTTGTAGGGATTGCTTCAACCCATTTGGTGAAGTAATCAGTTGTAACTAGTATCTATTTATGCCTAATGCTTGATGAATCAATGATATCTTCAATGAAATCCATTCCCCATTATTTGAATCAGCCTTCAATCATCATAGGCTATAAGGGAAGATAACCTAAAGCTTTCATCCTCTTAGTAAAGTATTGACACTTCTCACACCTTCTAATCATTTGAGCAACATCTTTAAATAATGATGGCCACCGATAACCATCTCTCAAAATTTTGAGCTATAACTTTAGGTTCAAAATAGCCACCACAAACTCCACTATAGAAGTCTTAAATCAGGATACCAATTTGTTCTTCTAACATGCATATTAGGATAACCCCATCTAGATTCTTCCATGTAAGTCCATTTTCAATCAAGAGGTACTTTTGGGAAACAAGTTTGAGAGTTTTCCTTTCATTCTTATCAAGTTAGGGGGGGAATTTAGATTTTTCATGTAGTAAACAATGTCCTTATACCATGGACATGTGTTGAATTGACTCAAGATATTATTAACATTAAAAATAGTAGTGTTTACCTTAACAACTTGCAAATTGGTCCTAGACATATGATTGGCTAGACCCATCCCTTTTATTAACTTGATGGTCTGGATATCCATATCATACTCTTACAATTTGTTGACCCATCTACACCAGTTGATGGATACGTCAGTCTGAGTTAAAATGTCCTTCACCATGGTGTGCAAGACGTAGGTAATAATCTTTGAACTCAAAATATATGGCTTGAACATTTTAATGACCTTCAAAATAATGGAATTTTGTTTCTCCATAATAGTGTACTTTAGTTTAAGACCTTACATAGCTTTGCTAAAGAAAGCTATGGGCTACTAATGACCATCTTCATTGTTTTGCAATAGGAAAAAAAAATATTGTATGATGCAAAAGAGAATAGTTGGAATGACTTTGAGTAATCAAGACCAGCCAAGACAGGAGCAGACTTCAAATCCCCTTGATGTCACTGTACACTTACATGGTTTATCCTCTCATTGGATGGTTTGGTATTTCTTTGGCATGAAAGAAATAGGTAGAGCAATCTCTGTAAAATTAGACATAAACCTCCTTAAAAAGTTAATTTGTCCAAAGAAAGACTAAATTACTTTCTTTGACTATGGAATAGGCACTTTTTCAATGGATTCAACCCTTTCAAGATCAATCATGACACCCTCATTGGTATATATTAGGATGATATGACTATGTACTCCAAGACAAGAGAAGAGAATTTGTAGCATCTATAAAAGGTGTTGATTAGGTGTAGGGAGTCTAGCATTTCACTTAATCCTAAGAAGTTCCACTTTGGAGTGTAGAAAGTATACATAACTGCCCCATGGCCTGGTGAATACAGTCTTGGACCTCTCGATTTCCTTGACCACAACCTAGTTGTAACCTGAGAAGCTATCTAATGTGGACAACATTTATGACCTATAACACTTTGTAATAGGTTGTCCATATTGGGAAAGGGATAATTATATTTAAAAAGAGCTTTGTTCAGATTCTTAAAATCCACACACAAATAGATATCACCATTCTTCTTATGAAAAGGGACTAAATTTTCAACCCATGAGGAGTACGTGATAAGCTAAATGAAATCACCATCCCTTAGCTTCTTTACATCTTCCCATATCTTGGTGGTTAAGACGTGGTTAATGGGCCTCTATTTTTTCCTAAAAGGCTTGCTATCAGGATGCAATGGGATGATGTGCTAGAAAAAGTCTTTCCTATACACTCTTAGCTCAGAATAAGACCACACCAAGTAATCTTGGTACTTAGCAGCTACATGTAAATTTTCTTCTTAGTTGCACTTAAGTGAGTACCCAATCAAACCTTCTTTAGATTCTCATGAGAACCCAAGTTACACTCAATTACACCTTTTGAAATGAATTAATCTTTCAACTTAATTCTATCAACACCATCAAAATATGCTTCTAAATTGACTAGTCCTCTTGGGATAGTGTTTTTCTTCAACTAAATGATGGCTTTCCCAAAAAAGGACTCCTTCCCATCACAAACCTGAACCATGGATTCCAAGTGTATAAGTTGATCATGGAGCTCAGCCTCATAGTTTAGAAACCTCATAATTTGTTCATCATCATAAAAGACCTACCAATGATGAACATTGTCTAGGATTGAAGGCTTGACAAGCACCTCCACTTGATATTGAAAATGAGGGCTCAAATTTACAATGTTAAATTGAGAACCTATCCCTACAAGTTTGTCAGCGTCTTGGTTAAAACGTATCTCATGATAATAAATATTGAATGCATCAAAGAACTCCAACAAGTCCTAAACAACATTCTAATATTATTTTAACCTTTTATTTTTTGTGGCAAAACCACTATGAACTTGATTTACCACCAACTCAGAATCACCCTTAACAATCAAACACTTACCTCCATATTCATGGGCAATCCCCAAACCAAGAAAAAGTGCCTCATAATGAGCAGTATTTTTCATGTACTTAAAATAAATTTGAAGAGAAAACATAAAGCATTTACCATTGGGGTCATAGAAGAAAAACCCATATTCGTTTCCAAGATTAGACCAAGTTCCATCAAAACACATCTTTCAAACTACATTTTCTTTGTCAAGATCTACATCAAGAACAATAGGATATTCACTAGTATCAACATTCCCTAAAAAGTTTCCAAGGTCAACATCTGTGTACAACACTTAATTGAGAGCATGCTTCAGATCTTATATCACATGTAACATCTTTGGTTCTCTATAAATTATGACCATCTTACCCTCCAATGGTGGCATAGGAAAGGTCTATTTGCACACTTTTACCCATTTATGTGATAGTACATCCACCATTTAGGTGGGTAGTCTACAACCACCATGTTTATATTCAAATACTTTCCAAGATGAACTACTAATTATACCACCAATTCCTTAACTTTTACAACAAATAGAACCTCTTGTGAGTCCATGGCATAACACTTACCAAAGGCTAACATGATCTTCACTCCAATATCATTGAGGACACCCAAGGGCATCAAATTTCAAGAAGCATTGATCAATAGAGTCATATAAAATGGGTCCACATTTAGTTGACTTTCTACAAGTGTAGTCCCCAAATAGACTTCTAGATAGGTTCAACAACCTCTTATGATTCTTCATCTTCTTTTAGGGGTGCTTAGGGTAACTCAAATTCATTTACAGATAACCTTTCACCAAATTTTAAATATTAAAAGGCCATCTTCTTGTGTTTAGGTATTTGTAATAAATCAACAAGTGATACAATAATCTTTATTTCATTCAACACTTGAACCATATCACACACTTTATAAAGGAAGAGGCATGTTTAGTAGATGGGTAATAACACTTTTGACTAGGATATAGTCACTTAAAATCTTAGGTATAGAAGACTTGAGTGGTTTTGGGATTTTGACAGTAGCCTTGAAAGGTGGATTTTGTTTAATCTCATTTACACACATAGGGATGCTAGACAATATAGGTTTTTTGTTGCTCCTAACAAGAACACCTCTAGGCTTATCACCTTGGGTTATAGGTGCCATCTTGGAAGCTTCTTGGACTATTGTATTTTATTTTCCTCTTTGCTTGCATTCCCTACCTTTGAATTTATAGGGGCAGTGTCTTGAGGAACACCTATTTTCTTACTTCTCAATTTGTAGTCACCCTTTTATGTAGCTGCTATAGTAATTAATAGTTGCCTATCCTTATCTAATGGATTACCCCTAGGATATTTCTTGATCATCATGGAGCGTGAAAGATCAAAATCATGGACAAACAGTTCATATGCTTGTGTGACATTAATATCACAAGCAAAGTTGAAAGTTAGGACACTCTCCAATTTGAAATCACTCTAAAGCTGATCATATATAGTATTAATCCATAACTCTGTTGATGTAGTTAATTCATCTTGAGTTTTTTGATGATAAAACATAAAAATCTCATAGTCAGATGATGTATATTCAAGTTCATCTAGCTCTTCATTGACTTCTTCAATAGTATCACATGGAGGGTGTGGAAAGAAGCATTTATCACACCAATCAATGTATAAGTAAGAATTTATAACATTTATCTTGGCATTTAAAGGATAAAAAACTTCCTTTATAGCCCCTATGTTCTAATTTATATATGTTCTTTCTTCACGTGCAAGCCTCTTCCCTCTATCATTATCTCTATTGTGTAAAGCATTCCCTCTATGTGCTTGATTTGGATTCGGAGCTCATTTGTAATTGGTAGACACTTGAGGGACCCCATTTTCATCTCTAGCCAATTTGGATGACATTTATTTGATAGTAGAGGCCAAAGTTTTGACAGTTTCCTCCAAGTTATTTGTCTTAGTGGGTTGTGTCTTTTCCAAATTGACCAGCTTTACATCATCCCCATTGTTCAAGGGATTTCCCACATCCTTGATGTTATTTTCAATTTGGATGGTCATATTGAATTCCAACCACAAGTTAGTGGGAGCCCTGTCCCTCAATAAATATGCATCCTTCTTATCAAAGGCATCACAATAATTTATTAAGCATGTTGTATCATTGGGCATGATGTTTTTGGGTAGCTGCATCATGGTCTTGTTGAACCGTGTGTTAAAATCTTACACACACTCATTAGAATTCTTATTGATCTTTTCAAAATTGGCTAAGAGGAACATTGGATCAATACTAGCACCATACTGAATTCTAAAATCATTTTGCATCTCTTCCCATAAATCAATACCTCCAGATGGAAGGGAATTAAACCATTCATGATCATCTTCTTCTAGTGTGTGCACAAACAACTTAATGGACACATCCTCGTACTCAACCTCATAATATTCAATGATGTTTTGAAAATCCCTTAGGTGTTTATCACCATTGACTATATTATTTCTTTAAAATTTTGGGAGGCATTTCCTAACTTCATTTGGGACCTCATTAGGATAGCCTTGCATTTCATCAAAATTTAAAGGCTATAATCTAGGAACATAGAATGTATGACGTGCATTTTCATCTTGGTCCCTATGTCTCATGGTTGGTTCAAGAATAAATGGAAAAGGGATACAAAGAGGTGAATGAGGAAGACTTGGTGGATTAAAATTGGGATGGGGTTCAATTGGTTGAGATGGATTTGGAAAATAAACATGACTGTGTGTTTCAAAATTAGTATAAGAGCTGTGATAGTCTTCAACAATGGGGAGTTAAAAAAAAAATCTCAAGAATATCATAATCTTGGAAATTAGGACATTGCCTAAGAGTAGAAATTTACCCTTCAATAGGCCTCCAAACTTGTCTCCCTCTTCTCTAGTGCAAACATGGGGACGAGACAAGCCTTTTGGATGAGTCACCTTTGAAGGATGATCTCAATCCTTCCAGCTTTGCAAACAATAAAGAAAACTCAAAGTTAAAATGGAGATATTCAAAATAGGCACTAATTTTTCTTGAAACCATGTGATAAAATTAGAGTCACCAGTAGAACCAAAAATTCTAGAATATAACATTTCATAAACTGTTTGTGATACATGCTGAAAACATACTTTGTTGAGTTTAATGATGAGATAATAGCACAAAGACACTAAAATTTATAGAATTATGTTCAAAAGGGAAAATAAACCTTCAAACATGCAATATTAACAACTCTTTATGATAAACACAACATAATTCAAATTTTTAATCCTCAAATCCTGGCATGTCCCCTGGTGGAGTATTATGGTGTTGATGGCCAAGATAGTTTGTACGGTATAATAGGAAGAAAGATTTAAAATGACAAAATATCTCTAGAACACTCTTTGATAACACAAGTGACCTAGACTTAAATTTAGTCCCCAATAATGGTACCATAAGAGTGTTGGTTCCCAATTGTACACCTCACACACTCAGCCTTGCACACTTGAGAGAAATGGCAAGAAATGATGGAAAACTTACTAATATGTCCTTTTAGCTGGGGAATAATTTGACATAAAGATAAAACCAAGTGTAAAAAATGATTGGGAGGCACCTACAAAGGGTATGGTTAGCTCCCTACTACTTTTGGCTATGTCTAAACCATGGTGAGAGGACCTACGAGGTAGGTTATTTACATAGAGAGATTCTATAATTCAACCTCCATGGGGATTATTGGCATAAAGAGACACAAATGCAACTAGGGCATAACCAAAATTTTTCAATCCACCTGGGAAAGGTTGTCATATAGAATGAAAAAATGCACTAAGTCACAGACAAGCTACTAAAGACAAATGATAAGATGACTAGAATCTTCATTTTTATAAAATATTCAACAGTGGGGGCTAAATGGAAAAATACAACACTAGGATTTTATGCATAAATTGAAAACACATTTTAAATATGGAAGATCTTATGTGTCTTCATGGTAATTAACACTTATGTTATGCAAAGAGTGTATTAAATGCAAAGTTGGATAGGGTAGGACAATTTGTTAGTTATAGAAAGGAGGGTGGTGTGCTAGTGGTTCTCAAACAATAGGGTTTCTTTCAAGATACATAACATTACCTATTACAAAGATGTAGGAAAACTAAAATTCAAGCCATGGAAACTACAAGGAGAAATTTGCATCCATTGGTGCCAATACAATGCAAATGCCCAAATGACCCCTAAGACCCTAGAACATACACTAGAATTAGAATCTCAAATACTTTCTCCTGCTAAATTCATGAACTTAGGGTGCCCTAATTAGGTATTCAACAAAATATTTCCAAATCTCTATGCAAAAAAAGGTTTGATAACCTAGATTTATGCCCAAAATGATATCTAGTAATGAACACAAAGCTAGATATCTAATTAGCATATCATATAAAACATCTCACTGGATTTCATTAACAAGATACAGTAAAGAACCACGCGAATTTTTTATTAAATTAAAGAAAATATTACATACATAAATGTTTGAAAATGATTCCATGGGGACAATCATGGTTGATTTGCTCCATGTTGGATAGGGGAGACACATAGAGGTGTTCTCAGAGCTTGCTAATGGCTATACAAGCTACAACCAACTTAGCAAAAGAGGCAAAATACATACACAGTAATGATCCAATAATTTGGAAGAGCCTATACGTAGAAAAGAACAAAGACCAACAATAACCAACAATCCTTGAATAGAAGACAAGCCTTCTATTTATAAAATTTTCAAACCTTCAAATTTGGGAATAAGAGTTGTAACTTGCAAAGGTGTAAAACACCCCTCAAGTTTTGCCAAAATGCTCCTAGTTGGAAAAAACTCTTTGTCACGATTGGAATATTCATGTATTTGCAAGGAAAAAGATTCCTCCAACTGCCTCTATAAGAAATGATGGATATTTTTAACAAACTTCTTGATTTCCTTGGTTGGAGATGCCTTTTGACCACTCATTTGCATAGCTGGAACCTCTTGCACTTGCAATGATTGCTTGCGGATATTACAGCTCCATGTCTGTTTGAGTCATCTTCCTTGGAGTGGCACACCTGGATCTTGAAAACCTGCAATTTCTCTCCCATGGAGGAGCTTGGGCAAATAAAGCAAATGAAGATACAATAACTTAGGTTTATTTCACCCTTTTTACTTTTTGGCTCCAAACTTACAATTTCACCTTTTGCAATTTGCACTTTTAATTTTTTTGCAAATTTGCCCTTTTGCACTCTTGAACCTTTACATTTGCGTTTTTACAAATTTACTTTTTTGCAATTCCCTCCATATTTCCCATTTTTAATGCATAAAGGCATTATTTGCACTTTTCACCTTTTGGGGGAATCATGGCCCATTTATGCAAATTTGCACCAAGTGCAAATGCAAATTTGCACCAAGTTTAATTTGCACCAAATGCAATTTCGGACCAAGTGCAATTTCGGAGCAAGTGCTATTTACACCAAATGCAATTTTGCACCAAGTGCAATTTGCACCAATTGCAATTTTGCACCAAGCGTAATTTGTGTAGTGCTTTTCCCACTAAAATATTCCTTTGTAGCTGGTGGAATCCAGAGATGGGAGTGCACATCGCACTTTGCTTGAAAAGTTGGTGCAAAATGCAAATCAGCCTCCCAGCGCTGCCAAACTTCTCTTTATGCCTTTTCAAGCATTTTGGGTGCCCTGCCCTTTTGCACGGTGCAATTTAAGAATTTTCTTTTTTGCATAGTAATTTTGCCACTAAACTTTCCCAAGGAGCCTGGCGTCTCTTCTGCACCT
This sequence comes from Torreya grandis, assembly GCA_037957365.1. Classification (NCBI taxonomy): domain Eukaryota; kingdom Viridiplantae; phylum Streptophyta; class Pinopsida; order Cupressales; family Taxaceae; genus Torreya; species Torreya grandis. The sequence goes on from JARHVA010000692.1 coordinate 18,461, forward strand.
TTTGTTGAAACATGTAAATTTTGGATTTTTCAATTTTCCCTGTGCAGCCTTGCTGAGCAGAGTACCTTGTAGAGGAAACTTTCCAGAAGTCAATTTTCTCTCCATTCCAGCAAGTTTTGGCACAAGATTTCACTGTTGAGCAGCCTTGATCAGAATCTGCACAGGCATTTACTGGCTTTCCGCTATTTGGCTAGGCATCTATCTCTAATAACTCTTTCAATATACCTTCTAGTTGGTTTTCGTGTTCTGTTTCCTGTAATCTTCTCTCCAAGCGGAACATCATTATTTGACATCCCAAACTCTATGACTATATCTGTAAGAAATGTGGATAAAGATTTGTTTCCAAGAGGTCTTATGCCCACTTTCTTTACATAATTACCATCAACTGCCATTTTACTCTTGGTTGGCTGTACATGAGCAGAATTGGTTGGGAAGTTTTCAGATGGACTCCTTTTACATCGAGATTTCATATACTCTTGTATAATTATCCTCTTATTGGAATTTTTTGGTTCTATTGAAATGCGGTGCTTAAGCCTTTGCTTGTTTTTAATTGAGGTATCTCTTCCATCGCTAAATTCTTTGTCATATCAGGCAAATAAGAGCATCCCCCAGCATTTAAAAGTCAACTTGTTTGCAAATTCAGAGGAAAAACACAATGAGAACACAGTGATAAAGATAGATTTACACGACCTCTTTCATATGAACATCCAACACCTCTTCCTCAACAAATAACGAAGCTATACAAGTGTCAAAGGCATGCTTCTCATTTTTTTCAAATGTTGTGATTCTTTCCTTGAAATCCACATGCATTTCACCTTTTCCCACTCATTGCTTGGTCTTTTTGCTTCGCAAGATGCGGAAGTGGGGGAGCATATTGCACCTGTGCACCATTTGTTGGTGCAAAGTGCACGTTGATCCCCATCTGTGCCAGACTTACTTCTATGCCTCATTCTGCGGACCCTGGGAATGGTGCTGCACCTTGCACCTTGCACGTTGGTTGGTGCAAAGTGCATCTTATCCTCCACCTTCCACCAAACCATTTCCGCAGGCTTAATGGTTCCAAGTGCAAGTGATTTTCCTTTCTTGAGAACCCGACGGAGCTCGACCCCCTCCTTTGCACCATTTTGCAATTACTTTGGCTGTGGGATTCACCATACCTTTCTGCACGTGCACGTCCACGTCTAAACCTCTGGCAGAACTTCGATGGCCTGAATGCAATTGTTAAATTGCTTTTACCTAGCTGGTCTTCTGGTGGAACTTTTATGACTCCTTTGCACTTTGGCTCGGGCGGGAAACTCAAACCATGTGTGTCCTTGGCAGAACTCAGAAGTGCAGTTGCACATTGCACTTGTGCAAAGTGCATATAGACTTCTGCCTTTCATTTCGTTGCTACCATCCTCTACGGACTTTGACATTCCACTTGCAGTCAACCTGTTTGACCTCCGCCACTCACCACGCGTCTTCCTAGATTTTTTGCAAACACACACACCTCTGACATTCATTCCATGTAAGCGTACTTGGGGCATGGCTGGTGTCTGCGTTGGATTGCACGGTGCATTTTGGGGCACCAACACGCCACTAAATTAAGGGTTAAAAATTATAGTGATGTTAAAACATCTATGCCAAATCAACTAAAGTCGAGATCAATTTTCCAGTGGCAATGATATTATATAACTCATATTAAGGTCGAAATGATAATGAATGGTGGTTGAAAATATGATAGTGAGGACCCAATTCTCAATTCTTTTATTTATTTTTTTATGTTTGTATGTAAATAAGTGATGATGTATTCAAAATGTGAAAATAGATAAGTGTGTTTCTATATATGTATATAATTATTAATTAATATATAAGTAAAGTATATAGTATGAAAGGTAAATTTTTTTTTTATATCTTTATTAAAGGGGTGAATGTTGGATATTTTAAAGTTTGGTGTATCATTTATATGTGAGATTGATATTAAATTATATATGTTTTTTTGTATATTGACCTATAGATTATAGTGAGGAAGAAATTGTAGGTATTTGCGATATTCTTAACTCCACTATTTTAGGAGTTTATAAGACCTATATATGTAAGTTCTTCATCATTAAATAATTGAATGTGCATTTTATTTTTGATGATTTATCTTCTATTATAAATATTAATAAAAAAATATTATTGTATCTAGTCTGTTATGTTTAAACAAGGTAGTTAGATTATACACTTTCAAGTTTTTGTCATATTTGATTTGGATGTCATTATGAGTTTGATTGTCCATGATGTAGTTTCATTATATCTCCACCATAGACATGATACAACATAGAAGATATTATCTTTTTTTTTAATCTTCTTTTCACATTATTCACCTACTGATTTCACACCTAAGATGATGTGAGCCACTTCTTAGCATATCCATCAACAATTTTACCTTCCACTCGTTTTCTTCTCCTATATAGTACTTTGTTTTGATAATTGAATGTGAGATTAAATTCTTTGACATGGTATACTTTGTTTCACCCAAATTTATTTGTGCACATGTGTAGCCTAAATTTTTCTCTTACATACTTTTTTATTCCTTCATTAGTGTTAAGGTGCTCTTCCATTTTGATACTTCATTTTTATCCACTTGTTATTTTGTTTCATACACTTATTTTTTTTTATCACACTTAACTCTTCCTCCAATATTATTATAGGCTACTAATAAGTCTCTATTTTTTATGTCTTTATTAACTAACTTAATATCTAGATCATGGATAATGTATTCAATAAAAAAAGGACATGTTTTAGATAATAATATATTATATAGAACTGATTCTTTAGTTTTTTTGATTGTTTTTATTAGGAGTTTCAAAATTCTAACTATATGTCTCCATTTCATATTGAACACATTATTTATACCCCAAAATTCAAATTCATGTCGAACCACTAATATGGCAAGAAATATGAACAAATACCTCTATGTTTTTCAATCCAATAATTAATCATTCTTACATCTAGTTTTTGGTAAAAATAAAGCCTTCTACTTGGCACCAATCACCCCACTCCTCATTCCTATTCCCTTCCCACCACTTGTATTCTATTTTCATGCATGTCTCCCATTTAAGTTTGTTGTGGAAATAAAAATTAAGGTACTCATATTCTTCCACCACTACTAAAAGGATTATTTCAAAAAGAAATTTAATTAATTTTTTTTAAATCCGTAATGAAAATATAGTGAATTTGAACTTGCTTGTGTTTATTTGCATCCTAACCTATTGTCAAAAAAACTAAGGCCCTCAAGTGTACTCCCAAACTAAGTTTTCTTTTTGCAATCATAATAAGATCATTAGCATATATTTATGGCATTGTTAAATAGCTAACTAGTCAAACACTCCCTCCACTAACTTCGTTTAACCACTCCTTAAGCTTGTCTATGTGTAACTCACTTGAAAAACATTGTGAAATTATTTTACATGTTCTTATTTTAATGAGTACTTGATGTTATTCCCTTGTAAGGCATGCCACATAAGTACTGAAGGGAAAAATATATGCCACATAAGTACTAATACTTAAAAAATTGGGAATGAATGTACTTTTGGAGTTGTAAAATAATGTTGCAGAAATTTAAAAGACCTTTATAATGATTACAATTCGTCAATTCTTTTCTACATCTACTTTATGGTCGTAACTATCCAGCCTACTAGATATACCACTATAAATATGATATCATTATACATAATATCTCATAATATCATATCAAATATTAAATATTATTCAAATATTAATGATATGGTAAAATTAAAAATAAATAATTTGAATAATTCAATGCAGATTAGTTGGTAAAACTTTGTAATCAAAATAAATATGTCATAAGTGAGGTTTTGTGGTATTTATTTTGTTCAAGTTAAAGAATAATCATAAATAAAAATATTTTAAATTTTATCTATATGTCTTCACTTCATATTTGACACATTACTAACACCCAAAACTTCAAGTCTATAAAGAACCACTAACTTGACAACAAATTTGAACAAGAACCTCTTAGTTTTTCAATCCTATAATTCTAAATTCTTGCATTTATTTTTTAATGAAAATAAATTTTTTTACATAGAACCCATCACCCCCACTCCTCATCCTATACCCTCCCCACCATTTGTATTCATTTTGCCCTACATGTCTCTTAACAAAGTTTGTTGAGTAAATCAAAACTATGGTACTTGTATTATTCCACCACTTCTAAAGGGCTTCCTTCAAAAATAAAGTCAATTTACTTTTTCTGCTCTTCAATGAAAATATTATGAGTTAAATCTTGCTTGTATTCACTTGCAACCCAACCTTTTAACAAAAAAAATGAAGGCCCTCAAGTGTTCTCTCAAACTATGTGTTCTTTTTGCAACTAAAATAAGATCGTTAACATATATTCATAACTTTATTAAATAGCTAATTAGACAACACTTCTTCTACTCAGAATCTTTAACCACTCATTGAACTTATTTATGTGTAGCTCAAATAATGTAACAGATAGTGGACAACCTTATTTTTCACCAATACCACTTGAAAAATATTATGGAATTCCTTTATGTGTTCCTATTTTGGTGAAGACTTGATGTTATTCCCTTGTAAAACGTGCCACATAAGTATGAAGGACAAAAAATTTACCACATAAGTATTAATACTTGAAAATTTAGGAATGAAGTTACTTTGTGAGTTTTAAAGTAATGTTGTACAAATTTAAAAGACGTCTATAATGATTAAAATTTTACCTTTTCTATCAAGAACTATCTCATAATCATGACTATCTAATCTATCAGACACAATACAACACCATACACATGACATCAATATGATATCATTATACATAATATTATATCGAATATTAAATTTACAATAAATACTAATTATATTTAAAAAAATTAAATACAAATAATTTAATACAGATTGGTTGATAAAACTTTGTAATCTACAACAAAGAAGTCACGGGTTCATGTTGTTTCTTTTGTTCGGGTTAAAGAATAATCACAAGTTAAAAATATTTTGAGCTGTGCCGCTTTCTCCTCATTGGGGTTAAGGAATGGAGTAATCGCCTGCATGAGTACAGGTGAAGGTAAGGTATGGATGTATTCTTTTATTAGTGTCAAAGAATAATCACCGAAAGAAGGTAATGAAAAAGAAGATTTTGATTTCCCAAAACGCGTAATCTAAAAAGAAATCTCTGTATGATTTGATTCGTAAGCTGTGTATTCCCCTTTAAAATAAACTTTATTCTATTCAAACTTGCAACTTCCCAACCCAAGAATGAGGTAAAGTAAACAACAAATGATATATGGGGTGTCCCACAAATTCTTTCACACCTGCAAATGTAACAGTAAAATAACGAAGTAGTAGTTGTGGGCTCTCCACAACAAACCTTCTCCTTGCCTAAGGCCTTTTTACCACTCAATGCTTGGCAAAGGCAGGAATTTTTGGTGACTGTGTTGATGGCAGGAGCAAGTGAAGAGCATCAAGTTCTGATTTCAGATGAATGGATTGGGGAGGTCGAGGAATTTCTTAAAGCGGGCATGCTTGCAGTATTAACAAGAGCATCAAGAGCATGCCTCTGCCAAAGGATCTGATGAATGCCAATGCAGACGCATACACTCCTCAAATGGTATCGTCGCCATCACGCATTACCCATCTTTCACAGATGGAAGTTTACAAGCTCAACTCTACAAGGGATGTTCTTCATAACAACTCAGCGCTTATCGACAAATTCTTCACAAAAATAACCCAGCCCGACATGATATCGAAATTTGAGAAGTTTTACGATTGGAAGATCGACAACGGAGACAGTCTAAAGTTTGGGTGGATTGAAACGAAATAAAAGAAGCTCTAATATTACGCTGAGAGCTGTTAAAAAAATAATTTAGATTAAATAAAAAAACAGCTGCTCAAGAAAGTGTTAGAAAGTCAAGTTGAACTGGAGTTTAATTTCTCCACTCCTCATGCATGTAGAAGTGAGCAATGAGTTAGTAAACAGTTAGTTATCAAACAGTTAGTTAAACTGTTAAAGAAGTAGTTTACATTCAGTCAGTTGGACAAACAGTTAGTTTGCATGTAATGACTAAAATTAGTCTTGAGTTTGTTTTTCTAATTATTGTTTGTATTCAATTCTATTTAAAGACGCTTGGGCGCAGCATTGTAAGCAAGGAAAATTGAAGATCAATAAAATATTTTTCTTTCAAGAGATTGCTGTAGCAATTGTGTTCAGTTCTTATTTATTTGTTTGAGTTCCTGTTTTTTGTATGCTCTCTTGATTCTAACAAATTGGTATCAGAGCCTGGTTAGGAAAGCAGCCAATAGGGAGGCGCCAAGAAGAAAGGAGAGCGAAGCAGTCGAAGTCCAACACGTGAAGGAAAAGCGCAAGAAGAACCAGTAGGCAGCACAGAGACCGACATCAGCAGTGTTAACCAACATCAACCGACTCCCAAACTGACATTGGCAGAGCAAACCGACATCGGTAGTATTATCCAATCGACCGCGGAAGTGTAATCGACGTCGGTGACTGTGTTTCAGAAACAACAACTAAAAAGCCATTCCAGTGTGAGAAATGACAGCGAACAATAGTATTTTACAGCCTCAAATTCTCATTTTCAATGGTAAGAATTATGATTTCTGGGCAATTAAGATGAGAACTTTATTTTGCTCACAAGATGTGTGGGATTTGGTAGAGAGTGGTTTTGTAGAACCGCAGGATGAGGCAGCCCATCTGGCATTAAGTCGAGCATAAAAGGATGAGCTTAAAGAGAACAAAAAAAAAGATCTAAAAGCTTTATTTCTCATCCAACAAGCATTGGATGAATCTATATTTTCCAGAGTTGCAGCAGCAACAAGATCCAGAGAGGCATGAAAAATCTTGGAAACTACCTATAGAGGTAATACAAAGGTAAAAATTGCCAAATTACAATCTCTTAGGAAAACTTTTGAAAATTTGCAAATGAATGAATCAGAATCTATAGGCTAGTTTATGGGTCAAGTTTTGAATATAGTGAATCAAATTAGATCTAATAAAGAAACAATCACGGATTAGAAGATTATAGAGAAAATACTCAGGAGTTTATCGAGTAAATTTGATGCAATAGTTGTAGCTATTGAGAAAACCAAGGATTTGGAATAGTTATCAGTAGATGAATTAATGGGTTCTTTGTTAACACATAAATCCAGAATGAATAGGAATAACACTTCTCTTGAGAATGCTTTCAAGTCACAGGTATCAGTTGGCAGAGCAAGAGGAAGAGCAAGGTCAAGCTTCAGAGGAAGAGGCAGAGGCAGAACTGAAAGGAACAATCTAGATGAAGGTGAAACTGGTAATCAAAACTACAGCAGTAAAGGACATGGCAACAATCACTTCTAGCAAAGTTCATAGAGGTTTGATAAATCTAATGTTCAATGTTATTATTGCAAGAAATATGGTCATTATGCAAGTGACTACAGAAGTAAACAAGGATATGTGTACAAGCAAAATGCTAATTACACAGGTGAATCTAGTTATAATCCAGGTGAATCTAGTTTTAATCTTGGAAGCTTATTTCTTACTTGTAATGTTACTCAAGAAAAAGCTAGAGATATTTAGTTCCTAGATAGTGGATGCAGTAATCATATGACAGGAAATAAATTTTTTTTTGCTAGTCTTGATGATTTTGTAAAATTAAAAGTGAAATTAAGAAATGATATCATAGTAGATGTCATGGGTAAAGGTGTCATAAATGTTTTGGCCAAGAATGGTGAAAGAAGGTTTATACCTAATGTTTATTTTGTACCTAGACTAAAACATAATCTTTTGAGTGTTGGTCAGTTAGTACAAAAAGGTTACAGAATATCTTTTATGGATAATATTTGCACAATATTGGACAAGTTTCCAAGTGACAGGTTGATAGGTAAAGTGGAGATGACCAAGAATCGGATGTTCCCACTTCATATTCAGTGCATCTAAGGAGAAGAGGAAGCCCACTTCAAACCCATGCAGCTAGACCAATCATGGCTATGGCACTTAAGGTATGGACATTTACATTTTGAAGGTTTAAATTTATTACAGAAGAAAAATATGGTGAAGAGTTTACCACCAATAGAATAGCCAGGAAGGTCATGTGACAGTTGTATTCTGGCAAAACAGCATAGAGAGAGCTTTCTAGTAGGAGCCTCTTATAGAGCTAAGGTAATATTGGAGTTAGTCCATAGTGATTTATGTGGACCAATGCAAACTCCATCGTTTGGAGGTAGTACTTATTTTCTAACCTTCATTGATGACTTTAGTAGAAAGACTTGGATATACTTTCTCAAAAATAAGTCTGAAGCCTTTGGAAAGTTTAAAGAATTCAAGGCAATGGTTAAAAAGCAGAGTGGCCATTATATCAAGGTACTTAGATCAGATAGAGGAGGTGAATATATGTCTAATCAATTTCAAGATTTTTGTAGTTATCATGGCATTAAAAGGCAATTAACTACAAGGTACACACCACAACAGAATGGTGTAGCAGAAATGAAGAATAGAATAATCATGGAAATGGCAAGAAGCATGTTGAAACACTTGTCAAATGAATATTGGGCAGAAGTAGTTGCATGTGTAGTGTATATTTTGAATAGAAGCCCAACAAAGAGTGTCAGAGATCGAATTCCACAAGAAGCGTGGAGTGGTAAGAAATATAGCGTATATCATTTCAAAATTTTTGGTTGTTGCATATTCTCTTATACCTTCTAAATTGAGAAGAAAGCTTGATAATAGAGGTGAGAAATGCATTTTTATTGGCTATTCCAGAAGAATCAAAAGCTTATAAGTTGTATAACTCAATTTTAAAGCAAGTGATTATAAGTAGAGATGTTGAATTTAAAGAAGCAGAAGCATGGGATGGTAGCACCATCACAATTGGAGCACCAATTCCATAGGATGAAGAAGTTTTTAAAGAACAAAATTTGCAAGGTGGACAATCCTCTCCACAAGCAGGCACAAACACTCCAATAAGAACACCTAGAAGGTGTGAACAAGGCGAATCATCTAGTCATGCATGTCACCCCACTCCAAATTCACAAGTAAGTGATGAATCAGATCCAACTCTTGCTACTTTAAGATCAAGATTTAAAGGTAAGAAAATAAGAAATTTGAGTGAGATTTATAATCAAGAAGAAGAGAAATTAGATTTGGTTTCAAATGTTGCTCTTTTAACTCATGATCCTATGTATTATGAAGAAGTAGTTAATGAGGAACATTGGCTAAAAGCAATGGATGAAGAGTTGAATACTATTGAAAGAAATCAAACATGGGATCTAACTATTTTACCTGAAGGTAAGGATTGTATTGGAGCAAATGGGTTTATAAGACTAAATTTGATGCAGATGGAAATGTAGAAAAGCACAAGGCAAGGTTAGTAGCAAAAGGTTTTGCACAAGAACATGGAATTGACTATAATTAAACATTTGCACCAGTTGCTAGATTGGATACTGTTAGAATGATATTATCAATAGCTACTCAAAATAATTGGTATGTATATCAAATGGATGTAAAATCAGCTTTTTTGAATAGTTTTCTAGATGAAGAAGTGTATGTGAAACAGCCCACAGGGTATGAAGTACAAGGACATGAAGAAAAATTTTACAGATTGAAGAAGGCTCTTTATGGTCTCAAGCAAGCACCAAGAGCATGGTATAGTAGGATTGATTCTTATATGATAAATAATGGATTCAGCAGAAGGGATAGTGAGCCTACTTTGTACACAAAAACTAACAAAAAATGTCAGATTTTGATTGTGTGTTTATATGTTGATGATTTGATTTTTACTGAAAATTTGTCTGTAGACACTTTTAAATCAACAATGAAGAAAGAATTTGAAATGACAAATTTGGGATTAATGAAGTATTTTTTGGGTATAGAAGTTATACAATCAGAGAAATGAATATTTATCTGTCAAACTAAATATGCAAAGGATGTGTTAAGTAGATTTAAGATGCTAAATTGTAAATCAGCACCTACACCAGTTGCTACAGGACTAAACTTAGCAAAGAAGACAAAGGTTCTAATGTTGATTCTACAATATTCAAAAAATTAGTCGGCAGTTTGATGTATCTTACAGCTACTAGACCAGATATCAGTTATGGGGTTAGTTTAATCTCAAGATTCATGGAGTCACCGAAAGACTCACATTGGCAAGTTGGAAAAAGGATATGAAGACTACAGAATATAGAATTTTATATTCTATAACTAACGATTTTAGTTTGATTGGTTTTACAGATAGTGATTTTGCAGGTAGCGTTGACGATAAGAAGAGTACTTCTGGACATGCCTTTCTTCTAGGCACAGGTGTGGTCACATGGGCATTCAAAAAGCAACTTATAGTGACACTTTCATCAATTGAAGCAGAGTATGTAGCAGCCACATCAGCAGCATGTCAAGCAACTTGGATGACAAGAATATTGAAAGATTTACTACAAGCACAGAAGGAGTCAACACCAATCTTCTATGATAACAAATCAACAATCGCATTATCAAAAAATCATGTGTTTCATAAGAGGAGCAAACACATTGACACAAGATTTCACTTTATCAGAGAGTTAGTGAACAATTTAGAAATCCATTTGGACTTTTGTTGATCTGAAGATCAATTGAGAAATATATTTACAAAGGCATTAGCAAAAGAGACCTTTGATTATTTGAGACAAAATTTAGGCATTGTAAATGCTAAAATTGTAAGTGGTAGAAATTAAGGGGGAGTGTTAGAAAGCCAAGTTGAACTGGAGTTTAATTTCTCCACTCCTCATGCATGCAGAAGTGAACAATGAGTTAGTAAACAGTTAGTTATCAAACAGTTAGTTAAATTGTTAAAGAAGTAGTTCACATTCAGTCAGTTAGACAAACAGTTAGTTTGCATGTAAAGACTAAAATTAGTCTTGAGTTTATTTTTCTAGTTATTGTTTGTATTCAATTCTATTTAAAGACGCTTGGGCGCAGCATTGTAAGCAAAGAAAATTGAAGATCAATAAAATATTTTTCTTTCAAGAGATTGCTGTAGCAATTGTGTTCAGTTCTTATTTATTTGTTTGAATTCTTGTTTTTTGTATGCTCTCTTGATTCTAACAGAAAATAATATATGAATTTTCAAAAAAATTGAATCAAAAGATTTGATTGTATTCTATGTTATGAAACCCTGCTCATCATCTTCAAAAGCGCTGAGTTTAACAAACAATTGTAAAATAAATAATTAAAAATATTCTGCCCATAGTTAAATTTAAGAGCAGTCTAAAAATAAAAAGGATCGTATGATTAATCATGCAAACTGTAGTCTAAAGAATAAATTAAAAATAAAGTAAAGTAAAACTAAACTATCAACTAGTAATCAAGGAGTTGCAGTCCAGTTGCAGTTGACTCATGCACTCCTTCATGGATGATGATGGTTGATGCCTTCTTCCGTTCTCACTTTCTTAAAAGTGTTTTGAATTATGCTCGAAGGCTGTCAAGTCAAATGCAGTCACTCCCGCAGTTGCGAGTATAAGGTGTGATATTGTGAAGCTGGAAAACGCTTTCGACACGGAGACTTTCAACGATGTTCTCGTGTCTCAAATAGGTCGTTTGTTTGGCAATTGATATAAATAAAAAAGACGTAGAGGATCAACAGGAACAACATCTGCTAGGTTGTATACACAATCATGTCTCCTCCTTCGTGGGAATTCACAGTGAGGAAGGAAAGCCGAATCTGAGTTTCTGTCAATGGATTTCGACTATGATTGGCCACATGGTTGCGAGAGTCTTAGGTATGTTCTGCCCTCATCCAGCCAAACGCGGCAGTCAAGATTTTCTGGACAAATACAGAGTAAAGGAGCTTCTCAAGACCGGGGTTAAGTTCAAATCGTTTGAGGGGTCAGGTAAAATCAGATTTAGCAAGTATTCGGACACGCTTATCTTCCTCGCATAATAATCTCAGACTCTTACGCTGAATTGTTGTTGAGGAATTTGCTTGCGTTAAGATTTAATGGACGCCTATCCGTCTTGTTGTTGAGGAATTTGCTTGCGTTAAGATTTAATGGACGCCAATCGACGGATAAGTATGTGGCCAGGATGTCGAACGGCATGTCTAAGCTAGGTTTTCTGTAGCCTCCACAAGGGTTGAAAGCTGATTTCAGGGAAGTGCTGATCAGTACATGGTGGGTGGAGTTCCAAAGCGAGTATCTGTCAAGTCCATGGAAGGTGGTGGCGTTCCTCGTTGGAATATTTGTGGTTGTGTTGATTGTCGGTTAAGGATTGCCAGCCAGAACGTCCTCCACCGCGCAATAGCCGCAAGAAATCCAACCCCTTTGGATACTTTCTGCAACCCTAGCATCCATTATTATGGCACGCGTGAAGGCTAATCCATTGGTTCTTGCATTCATTAGATTTATTGGAAAGAGGTAGCGATCCTATAATATTGAATGCATATATTCATTATGGTCTTGAATGTTATACGTGTATCATTAAAAACAAATTATGGTTTTTAATAATTATATATTTTTCCACGTTTATCACTGAAAAAAAAATGATGAATTTTTATAATTATATAAAAAGAACTGATGAGTTTTTATAATTATATATTTTTCCAAAGCAAATGTAATAATTGATAGATTCTTAATATAATATTAATTAGAAAATATTTTATTACACTTTAGCCCTGTGTAATGTATTCTAATACAGTTTTTATTGTTGTAATAATGATTCCACACATGTATGTTTCAATATTTAATCTTATTTGTTTTTAAATAATTTGATAAATGTTTGTTTGGCATCTTGAGTAATGGTTTCATAGCACTCATTTTTTTTTTTTAATAAAGATATATTATTTTGATTTAGATGTATATCATTTTGCATGTATTTTCAATGTCTTTAAAAAATAATCATTTTTTTATGTGAATCGATTTTTGGTCTTTTAAGCTCTGTCAAATTTTTGGTGTTCAAGTAATGAGACATGCTTACTTATCTAATATTCTTATGAGGTTGATTGATGACATAATAAGAAGAAAACATGTTTAACATCCTACAGTTTTAGATAAATCTTTGTATTCAACACTATTTCCTTCTTGACATTGTAATTATAATGGTCCAACACTTATCTATTTTGCTAGGATGGAATAATACTTAAAAAGCCCTTTACAGTATTTGATATTTGGAGTAGCATATCATCAATGGAATATGCATATGATTTTATCATCTGAAACCCATTACAATATACACATATTATAGCTTGGAGTTTTGTGAAGTGCCTTCTTATTTTCCATTGTTAGTCTATCTTTAGTTTCAACAAATATAATTTTTTTTTGTATTAGGAGTTGAGCTCTCTCTTCAATAGTAATTTTATGCTTTAATTTGTATGGAGTTTTCTATTAGATAGTTGTGTGGTGTTTGTATATTTAGGAACATTGTACATAACTAGTATGTACAAATTGGTGGTCTCTATTACCTCCACGAATCACATAAATCATACCAAAGAGTGTTAAATATTTTTTAAAAATATTATTGATTGTTCGAATAAAATATAATTGTCTTTACATACAAGATAAACTCTACCATTTGGAAAGCCACACAATTTTGTTTTACAATGACTAATTTTCCATTTTTTGTGGATGGTTCACTTCCAAACTTTTACCATCTCAACATGTAGTTAGGAGATATGAATCTCTTGTTACATTTCCTTTAAATCTCATATGATTATTTTTGACGTGTGGTTGTTATCAACATTAGATTCATTTTTTATGGCATTCATATCTTACTCCATCTAACCTAATTCAACATTAAAGGGGCTCAAAGGGGAAAGAAGGGGTCGAAGGACAAGAAAGTGTATGTGGATACATGTGTAGTTCTACTACTTCTTAGTTTTAAACTTGTTGATATATATATATATATATATATATATATATATAAAATTGTGCAAGGGTAAGGTACATGAGTTAGTTATTGGGATACATATCAATGGTTTTGCATCATGTGTACACATAATATAATTTTTCTTAAATATTATTTAGATTAGTATAGTTTATTCCATTTTCTTATTTATCAAATTATATTTTAAAGAGAAAATTTAATATATATTAATTTATTTATATATTTTTGTATAATATAAAATACATTTATAATTATATTAATAATAAATAAGCACATAATTATTTATATATCATTATCTATATTTTATTGATAAATTAATTTTAGATAAAATATATTTTAATAATTAAATTCAATTTAAAATTTGTACAATTTTAAAGATAAAACAAAAATAAAAATAAATAAATAAAATAGAGATGTATTCTAAATCGAAAATCTCATTTATATAAGAAAATTGTAGATGGAAGTTTAATTAATCAATTCTTTGTGTATTAGTATTCATACTTAGATGAGATCTACAGGATTATATGCTCGATGAATTTACATGCACGTGTCATTTAGTGGGTTGTACTTCGTCTCGCATTCTACGCATTCTACACACAAGGCATTGGACCATGAAGTGGAGGACAATATTATGCTAAGCCTGGATCTGCTTTCTCTCAGATTTCGTAGACACGAGATATCTGATGATTTATTTGATAGAGAGATGTCAAACCCAAGGGTTGAGTTTGTTCTGTGGAGACTATAATCGACTGACAAAGGCTCTGGCATGGTGATTAATGCATTTGAGGAGCTTAAGCCTGCATAGGTGTGGCACTTGAAAAAATTAACGGGAAAAGTAGTTTGGGACATAGGCTCAATGTTCCTGCAGATTATTTTAGTGGAACATCTAGGGTTAACACGCGAGGCAAAGGCAGTGGGAGTGGTGATGGAGATTGTGATGACATTTGTGGCACTGGTGTACATGGTGTATTATTGACCTAAATAAAGGGGATGTGGGGGACAGTTGCTCCCATCAACATTGGCTTCATCGTCGGAGTGAACATCTTGGCCACAGGGCTCTTCTCAGGTGGCTCAAGAAACCCTGCGTGCTCCTTCGGCCCTGATCTCATCAGTGGTGACTAGATGGACCCGATCCAGGTCCATCATGCCTACTAGACGGAACATATGAGAAACATAGGCCCTTTTTGCCCATGTGAACTATTTCGGATTGTATTTCGGATATTCAAAATTAGACCAAACCAAAACACATAAACAATTGAAGCCGCGACTTCATGACGGGTTACATGGATTAGTAAAATACCAAACAAATCATCTTCCATCAATTCGTTGCTAGATTGGGAATTACATCCCCCACATGCGAACAACACTTTTTTTTTAACATTTATAGTTGTATGTAAGACGAACCTTTGCACTATATAGAATGCCTCCAGCATAAGTAAATGTCAATGTAATTGAAAAGGAAATTTAAGTCATCTATAGCGGAAAGAACCTGATTGAGTTGTAAAACATCCCAAAAGACATTAAAATTTTATCCTGCCTTATGTTAAAATACTTAACAATGTGAAAACATATGTGGCTCTGGATAAAGTTGTCCAGTTTTGATGAATCATTTGCAGGTTATTCCTCATAACTACTTAGATAATTGTCTTAGATAATCTCACCCACTGATATGTAGTGCTCAACAGAAAGGTCTCAGTCATTGACCGCTTCTTTATATCAATCAAAGGATCTTATTTTATTGCCATCAAATCTTGCTTACAAATAGAAGGAAAGTTTATACAATGTCTGAAGGAATACTATTGTTCCTATAGGTCTTTTGGCACCCGATCTTCCAAAAATTTACAAAATAAGTCATCTTGTCTAGATGGTTGGTTTAGCAAGATGCTTCATCTATTGTATTTGTATCATTTGGAAATGAATGTTTTCTATTGACAGAGTAGGTCCATGCGGTCGTAGTTGGGCTACAGGCAACTGACTTATCATTTCTGTGGTTGTTGCACCTTTATTGCTTATCAAATAAGATAGTGAGTGCATCGACGTTACTATTGGAGGGATTTGAGTCTTGAACTTTCGATAAGAGGAGTTATATATACCGAGTGGGCACCATAATTTCACATTATTTTGTAAGTCAATGTAAAAATTCCACCCAAAAAATCCATGTATATCACATCGCATGGCATAGATTAAACTGGTCATGGTCATGTCATATACAAACGGAAATACATGTTATTAGGATTATTTGTACAACATAGCACACATCTGCTTATGAATTTAGCAACATCAAACCGAATATTAGGATATCAATGTGTATCAGTATTTGTAACATCAAAATTTCATACAGATTTTGACATATATGTTTTTATCATTCGTTGAACTCTTTCCTACTTAGGAACATAAAGCTTAGAAAATTTTTAGAGCAACCTATAATGAAGCTAATAATTCCCCTTGGGATCGAATGTTACACCTCAAAATATCTGTACTCGAATAAATGGCTCCCTAAGATCTGTATTAAACTCATATCTTTCTACACGAAAAATCACATGTAAAAGGCTCGACGATTTATGGTGGCATAGATGGAAACAAAGGAGGTTTTTTTTTTTTTTTTCCCAAAACCCTATCCATTTATAGTGTCAAGCTTGTTGATGTTTGTATTGTACTTAAAAATATTGGAGAGGTTTGTGATCCACGTGGACAATAATTTCCTTACTGGTAAGATAGAGTTTCCATTTCTTAATTGATTTGCAAGAGTATATATTTATATATTGCATCTAAAATAATTGACAATTGCACCATGAAATAGATTTAAATAATAATGTACAAGCTTACCTCCTTGTAATAGGATAGTCCCCATAACATAGTTGTATTTGTTTCCATCTCAAAGGGTAATTGAAATTTAGGCAAAGCTAACTTTAAATCATGACTAACCTTCTCTTTGAACATATAAAATGCATCATATTAGTTTTTACCCAAAATAAAAGTCTTAACTCTTTTTGTAGTGACATTAAAAAATATGGCTATGAAAGATAAATCTTTGATGACATTCCTCAAATATTGAACTACACCAACAAAACATTTATTTATGATCACATTAGATGACTTTGGCCAATTCATGATGGACTCTATATTTTTTGAATGAATCCCCAATTCCCCATTTTCAACCATATGCCCCATGTATACAAGTGATTTCTAAGGAAAAACTCATATTTATTCCCATTAAACACTAACATGTTCTCCTTCAAAAGTTAAAAAAATTGTTTTAAATGATCAATATGCTCATCAAACTTTTTTGTAAAAATAGTAATATAATCTAAATGCACAATGATAAATTAATCAACAAATGGCCTCATTACCTCATTCATCAACCACATGATGGTTTTTGGTGCGATGCATAGCCTAAAAGGTAGAACAACCAATTCATACAAACCTTTCATTGCATTGAATATTATCTACTGAATTTCCTCTTATTTAATCATCAATTGGTGATACTTAGATTTTAAATCTAGCTTAGTAAAACATGTGGAATGCTAAAGTATATCTACAATATCATCAATCTATGGAATATGATACCTATTCCTTATGGCTATTTTTAATGTGATTCATAATAAAAATCTATTATCCATGAACAAGGCACTACTTAGGGTCAACAATACTACCTAATAAGGGTAGGTATGGTTCCAGGGTTGTTTGTAACTAGAGATATGAGGAATTTTTTTTTTGTGTCATTATACAAGGATGTTGATAACCCTAAGGTCCTTGGATGAAGTGCCGTTAGTGGAGATTTCACTTTCTAAGATTACTAAGTTAGTTTATGTATTTAGATATTATGTAGTTATTTATAGATTTAATGAGTTTTGACCTCAGTCATAAGAATTACATCATTGGATCTATGCCACTTAGACCAGTGACTATGATATCTAGCTATGTTTTAAAGGGTTATCCATAGTTAATTATTTTGAACCGAAGGATTAATAAATAGTTTTTAAGAAATAAACTTAGTTTTATGGTAGATATGGGATTTTTCATACATCCCAGTTCTTTGATTTTGATCTCTCAACAACTATGTTATCCAAAATTTTAGTTTGGGTTCAACTCTCAAATCTTGCTCTTCCATTTTGGCACCCCTCAGTATGGGAAGCTATTGGACACTAGCACAAAAGATTCATCAAGATGGATAATGAGTGGTTTAAGCAAGGGTTATTTACCTATTATCATATTTATGTGGAGGTAGAGCTTAGTAAATGTATCTCAAATAGAATTTAGTTTAGATATGTCAATTTACACTAGATCTAAACCTTGGATTATGAAAACAATGCCTTTAGATGTCATTTTTGCCATAAAATTAGACATATATAGGGAGTATGTTGTTATGTAGGCAAGCCAAAAAATAAAAAAAGGACCAACCTTTTAATCTCAAAAATTGGTAATCATATAAATACCCTCCTTAAAATTAAGCCCTAGAATGGACTAAGATGGCACAACGAAGAAATAAGATACAAATATTATTGTAAAAACAAGTGTTACAGATTCCTCTTACAAAATATCATTTGCAGATAATGCTATAGGTTGAGGAATCAAGAGATCACATGATTATGAAACTTTTGAATCTAATAAGGAATCAAAACCCATTTGAACATCAACATACTCTTTCACTTCTAATGGTTATTGATAGTCTAATTTTTGTTAGAAGTGCAGAGGGATAGACAAAGGTTCAAAATAAAAAGGGAAAAAGAAGTCATATTGTGGATACATGATTTGGTCATCTATGATTTTCTATTTCTCTATTTTTTCTTACCTAGTTCATCTTATTTCTTTCTTTTTGTCCCAAGCTTTATACTAGTAATTACCATGAGGGTGCAAGGAATGCTAGAAGAAATGTATATTTGATTTTTCATGTTTTTTATTAAGTGATCAATTCTCACATTGGCAGTGCCAATGAATAACATGATCACCTCATTTTATTTTGGTAATTATTTTAAGTGTATGATGTGGATACCCCTTGATACTTGAGAATTAAACTTAAAAACTCTCCCTATCACTTGGGACCAATTTATAATTGACCACATTTTATCTCAACTAGTGAATCCTTTATAAAACATTCACATTATAACAAGAATGATGTCATATAATGCACCCATGTGGCATGCACTTTAAAAAATATTTGGTACATAATTATACCATAATGAAAATGAAAAATAGACTTAAGATCCTCAATTTATTGCCCACATGTTATCAAAATTAAATTGTTGATTCGATTCACACATTTGAAATGAAGTCCTTACATAATCAAATATAAAATAGTCAATGATAGATCCAACCACCTTACAAGCTACAAACACATTTGTAATTGGTGTAGTTCATGAAAATCTAACTACCCTAAGGTCAGGGCATGTGTATGACATCGACACTCTAGTGTAAAATATCACCTTAAATAGCTTGTGATTACCCCTCATCATCACCATTGAAATCACTTTAAAATCTTACACTATTTATGAGTTATGTATGAATTTCACTTTATTCCATGGGTATGATTATGGTATCAATATGTTGGTAGCATAGATGAACATAAGTTATAATATCAACTTTGAAACCTCAATGTCTTGTCTCCACATCAACAACATTACAATGTTATTTTGAGTCAGACATTAGACATGAAACCTTCTTGAAATCAAATATTCCTCAAGTTTTCCTCATCAATCCTTGAAAATAGAAAACATCTAGTCAAAGAATTTGTCACTTTACAAGCCACATACCCCTTTGAAATGGGTTAAATTCATGTAAATCTAACAACTTTCCTAAATTTGGATATGTTTATGTTGTAGGATATTATTTCCTCTCACCATCACCACCTGACTCACCTCTTAAAACATCATGTCTTGTGGTGGAAGTTTTAGTATCATCTATGGGCTTAACAAAGGTGTTGGTGGTAATTTAGATGGTGGCTTACGGCTTGGCCGAGGAGATGGAGATAGTTTTGGTGGTGTCATGGGTTGAGGCAAAGGTGCTAGTTTTGCTTTGGAGGCTGTAACAAACTGGATAGAGGTTTAGATGGTTCTATTAGGATTGGTGGTAGTTTAGATGGCCCTAGTTGTGGTTGTGGTCAAGGTGGCAGTGTAGGCATGGGAGCTAAATATTTTTTATTTTCGAGATTTTTTTTGTAAGTGTTTTATTTTCATTATTAGAGTATATTACCGTTTGAACCATATGATGCAGACACATCCTAATATGTGATAATTAAACCTAATATCCCTGCCAACCACCTAGAACTGATCACTAATATACCACCTTTTCTTTCAACCCATACTCCATAATGAAATTCACATTGTATCACCAATGCTGCCCCCTTATGCACCCATTTGGCATGCAGTTTGCAAAAAATTTGGTACTCACATTAACCTCAATGAAACCAATCGGATAGACTCCATAAATTCAATGTATTTCCCACACATCACTAACATTGCATTGTTGCTTCGATCTAAACATCAAACATAGATTCCTTATGTAATCAAATAGAAAAAAATCAATAAATGATGCCATCACCTTGCAAGCTACAAACCGATATTGTAATGGGTGTAGGCCATAGAAATCAAATAATTTCCTTAAATTTGGGACATGTTTATGATATGCTCACTATGGTGTATGACATCACTTGTAATATCCTATAATTACTCCTCATCACCATTGTCATGTAATTTTTTGAGGTGTCAATATATTGGTAACATAGACAAACATTAAATATAATATAGACTTTGGTGAGGTGGGGTAGATGGAAATGGGTTTTGAGTTACCCACAAAACATAATTAAATTAAAATTTGTTTGGTCATATATTGATTTAAGTGTGTGTCAGTGCTAGTGGTGTCAATAATATATGGCCTAGAATGTGAAGCAAGTTTTAAATATGAGGTGTAAATTTGTTATGGAAGTGGTGTGTGTGTGTGTGTGTGTGTGTGTGTGTGTGTGTGTGTGTGACACTAATATATTTATATTATTAATAATATATTATATTATATAATATTTATATATCTTATTCACATTTACATATAATTATTATTTTTAACTAAAAGAGGGGTAAAAATTTATTGATAAAGAAAAGGAAGAAAAACGTTACAAAGCCTTATCCTGGTCAACAAGTTGAACCAAATTCTGTAAGAAATCCAAAGGAAGCAACAAATGATCAGAAATGTTCCATAGAGGCCCCTGCTCAGAGGCCCACTTAGCCAGATAGTCAGCCACCCCATTCCACTCACGGGGAATATGCTTGAAAACCATAGAGTCCAAGGAAGTACATAGCTATAGGATATGTTGGAAAATCGTAGCCAAATGCCAATCCACATTAACAAAATTTAATTTATTCAATAAGTTAACAACTACCTGTGAATCTAACTCACAAATAATGCTATACTAGCCATGTTGGCAATAGTGTTGTACCACCGCCGAGATAGCCATAGCTTCCATGAGATTATTGGTATAATGGACCTTATAGATAGAAAAAAGAAACTGAATATCCCCGACGTTGTCATGCCCCACACCACCAATACCATCAGCCTCTGGATTCTCGTGTGAAGAGCCATCAGTGTTGATTTTGATAAATCCAGCCACAGGGGGAGTCCACCGTCCAACCCTATTGACAAGTTGTGGCTGCTGCCTGGTTACATTCACCGAGCAAGTGGAAGGAGCAATGGAAGTGGCAGTAGTAGGAGCAAAGGAAAATCAAGAATAGATACCAGCATCTTTCAGGCCCAAGCCATCGGCCCTATTACCCTTAGCAATAAGAGTTTCATTCAGCAAACTGAGGATTCTTGCCCAAAGGGTGCTGAGCTCCAACTAAACATCATGGAAAATCTGCCTATTCCTTTCTAGCCATATGTTCCACAAGATAAATGAGGGTCCAACACACCAAGAAATTTGTAGAAATGAGGCTTTTGAAGGAGGATGGTCCAGCCAGTCCCGAAAGTCAGATAGAGATGATGCGTGCCAATAGGGACGGCCCCACATATTCCACTAGAGGTGCCAAATCTGTTTGGCAAAGGGGCATTAGAAGAAAAGGTGAGACCCAGTCTCCACACTGCTATGGCATAAAACACATCTGGATGGCCCTTGGAACCCACACTTACAGAGGTTGTCCCAAGTAAGACACCTACTGTACATTAAGGCCCAAAGGAAGAAATTACACTTAGGCCACGAAAATTAGTTCCAAATTTTCTTCCACCATATGAAGTTAACCTCACCAAAAAGTTGCTTGGTCAGAGCAAGGTACCCAGCGGAAATAGAATATTGTCTGCTAGAATCGCCTCCCCAAGCCAAGACATCCCGACCCTATAAGGAACTGCAACCTCCAGAGGCCAGAATCTATGATAACTCTAGCTGATCCTCCAAGGAACCACCTGACGGCCAATCAGAAGAATTATTCCATCGATAGCCAATAGACGTGCCTAGATTAAAGCCTTCCTTGTAGTGGGCAATAGTATTCCAGCCTGCAGATTGATGGGAGTCACACAGAGGCTACAAATGCAGGTGAGAGGATAAGAGAGGAGGTGCCCCATCCCAGGAATCACTCCAAAAGAGGGCCTCAGTACCACTGTTGCAGATCCAAAAGAGGATACGTTTCACTAGATGAGCTCCAAGCTTGAGGTTATTCCACACCATAGACCCCCTTCCCTCAAGAGGGAGCCTAGAAATATCAGGAGGATCGATATCAGGAAAATACTTGGAAGATAGGATGTGGGCCCAAAGGTGAGATTGGTTGGAGCACCAGCACCAGTAGAGTTTGGTAGCAAGAGCTTGGCTGGACAAAATAGCAAAATGTAGGCCAAGGCCTCCATCCTTCTTTGGCTGGGAAACAATATTTCAGTTAATAAGACTCCATTTGGAATTTTGCAAGTTGCCGCTCCAAAGAAATTGGTGAGAGAGAGCATCAAATTCCTTAAGAAAATACATAGGGGCAACCTGGACCATACAACGATATATTGGAAGTGCTTGGATCACAGATTGCAAAAGTATGACCCTACCAGCAGTAGAGAGCCATTTGTGAGTCTAGTGATTAACTTTTTGCCTGAGTTTGTTGAGCACATTCTACCAAAAAGGTCGAGGCTGCCTTCCCACCACAATAGGAACCCCCAAGTAAGTCAAGGGGAGAGATTGAGTCTGAAACCTCAAGATAGTGGTGATCCATCACTAGATAGGCTCAGGAGTGTTGAAGAAGAAAATAGAGGACTTGTGATCATTAATTTTTTGCCCAGATGCAGCCAGATACATGTCAAGGGTGCAAGGGAAAGCTTCAGCTTCACAAATCCATGCTCTCCCTACCATAATAGTGTCATCAACAAACTGGAGGTGGGACAAAGTGGTTAATCCATTCCCCCATTGCTAGCCATACAACATATTTTGAGACACTCGAAACTTGATGATTCACCCTAGACCCTCAGCTAGAATGATAAACAAGTAAGACAAGAGCAGATCCCCTTGGTGAAGGCCTGTAGATGCACCAAAAAGCTCAAAGGGTTCCCCATTAATAAGAACTGAAAAGGAAGGCATAGTGATGTAGCTTAGCACCCAACGAACATAGGCTTGACTAAAACCAAAATTCAGAAGAACTTTTTGCATGAAGCCCCAATTTGCTCTGTCATAAGCCTTAGCTAAATCGAGATTTACAAACATGGCTCATTCCTTAGAAGTGTACATAGAGTGAATAGCTTTAGAAGTAATAACCACCCCATCCAAAATTTGTTTGCCAACAACAAAAATTCCTTGTTCCTCTGAGATAACCATGGGGAGGCAGACTCTAAGCCGCCCCGCAATGAGCTTGGTAATGATTTTATAGACCACATTACAAAGCAAAATGGGCCTAAAAGAATCCAGCTGATCACCTTGATATTTCTTCAGAATCAAGACAAGAAAATTTGCATTCATAGCCTTGAACATTTCTTTGCTGGAATAAGATTCTTGCACCATGTCCAGGAGATCTCGATTGATAATATCCCAAAAATCCTGAAAGAAATCGACTGGGAAACCATCAAGACCCGAAGCTTTACCTCTGTGCATGCTGAAAACCACTCCCTCCACTTCAGACATACCAATTGGCCGCATAAGAGAGTCATTCATTCTTAGAGTCACCACAGGGGGAATGCAAGACAAAACTGTATTTTTGGCTAGCTCAGTAGGAGGTGGGCCATCTAAAAAAAGAGTGGAATAAAACTGAACAGCTTCTCTAGATATAGCTTGAGAGGATGTCAGCCTTGTCCCGTCTAAGCTAACAAGGAGAGAGATGAAGTTCTTGTTGTACCTCACCTGCACAAAAGTGTGGAAGAAAGTAGTGTTCTTGTCCCCTTCCTGGAGCCAGTCTATTCGAGCCTTCTGTTTCTAGTAAATTTCTTCTCAAAGTTCCCACTCAGCTAAAGCATTAGATGCTTGAGATTCAACAATGCAGAGCTCTTCAGACAAACCAAGGTCCTGAATCTGCTTGGTCACCACATCTAGCCAGTCATAAGCTATCTTCTTCATAGAGTGGAGATTACCGAAACAATTTTTATTCTAGTACTTCAGCTTCCATTTAACAAACTAAAGTTTTTTAGCGAAGGAGAACATAGCAGTACCATAGTGAAGCCCCCTGTCTCCACCACTGAGCCATAAGATCATGGAGAGATGGATCTCGAAGCCACATTAGCTGAAACTTAAAAGGAGGCTTCTTGGGAATAGCAATGTGACTGGTAGAAAGCTTAATGGGCTAGTGGTCAGAGCCTCTCTAGTCTAGAATTTTAGAAGCAAGAGAGATAGAACTAGAATGCCAAAAACATGAGACAAGGAATCTATCAAGGTGGTCAGAGATAGCAGCATTACCTGTCCTTCTATTATTCCAAGTGAAAAGCCCATTAAGAGGTTTGACATCAGAGAGGTGTAATAGGTCCATATTATAGTGAAGGAGCTCCTCAGAAGGACCCAAACGAGGCAGTCTACCCCTCTTCTCCTCCAAGTTGAGAACAACATTAAAATCTCTGGTCATAATCCAGGCAGGAAAGGATGGTAATTTTTGACATACCGAATATGTTCCCAGAGCTTGTGCTGCCCAGCGAGGTCAACAGGAGCATAAACTGTGGTAACAAGAATCAGCTCACTAGTTTCCAGAGAGGAAGCCACCATTGAGAGGGCCGAGATGCAGAACATCCAAAGAAGAGGCATAACTTTCCTAGGATCCCAACACATGGCCAGACCCCTAGAGCTCCGTAGAGCTCCAACACACTGACTTTGGCTAGAGAACCATATGTAAGGCATATAGGAAAATAGAGAATCCACAGAGAGCTTGGTCTCTTGGATACAAAAAATATCTGGAGAATGATCTACACCAGATTGTGCATATCTTTTTGTCTAGGGGTGCTATTCAACCCCCTTACATTCCATGATAGAACAATCATTGAGCAGAGTGAGGAAAATGCTCATCCAGGGTTTTTACAACCCCTGACTCTACCAATAAATCACCTGTGAGTTTGATTTTGTCCTGATCCTTCTTGCGGCCAGCTCTGGAAGGAGTGGAAAAAGAGACTTCTTGAATGGTCTTTGCATTAGGCCAAGAGCTGACAAAGATCCTTTTTATTTCCTGAAGGCTTCCACGTCTTTGGCCAAATCTACCCAGTGGACCTCCTTGTCATGTGACGCTGGTGAAACCACCAAGGCACCTTCCTCCGGGCTAAGAGAGATCTCCAGGGTCAGCTGAATCACCATATCTTGTGAGCCACTAAGAAAAGAGCGCTGCTCATCTATCTCAGGGGCCTCTCCCTGAATTGCTATGGGAATGCCATCTTCAATGGCCATGTTATCAAGAGCTTCAAATCGATTGAAGCCCAAGTCTACTTGCCGGTCTAGATTTGTGCACTTCTTGCCTCAACCCCTCGCATGACTTTGGACTAGGAGAAAGCCATCCTTGTCAGGCCCTGTATAATCCACTGGGCCTTGCCTTGTGCCTAAGGAGTTTAAGTGAGCTTTCCCTTTTGCAATGCTATCAAGTTGGGTATGTGCCATTTCATTATGACTCGGCTAACCATTCCCTTTGCCACCATTGGCCGCTCGAGGGCTAGAGGACTCCCCAGGTGCACCACTGTCTCTGGAAGCCTGAGGGCATTGGCGATGTAAGTGCCCATACACATGACAAATGTGACATCGAAAAGGGATGGATTCATAGTCGATTTGTTAGATCTAGGAGGAGTTGCCCAGACAAATTTCTAAGGAATCTGGGAAAGGATTGTTTAAATCAATATCAACATAGATACGAGCATAAGAGATAACCTTTTTGTCCAGTGATTGGTGCGCTATAGTAGTAGGTGTCCCAAGCATGGCAACTATCTGTCGCAAGATATCTTCCCGCTAGAATTCCAAAGGGAGTCTTGGTAGGCGAACCTAGACAAGAACGCAGGCTGGAAGATCTTCAGCAGAGTTGAAACCTAGATGCCAGGGTTTGAGAAAAAGACCAATACGATCATAGAAATAAGGGCCTCCCTCAAAGATCCAATTTAAGTCAGATACAGAGGTGAAATTCACCATAAATAGCTATTACCAGCCAGCATAATATCAAAATCACCTTCTATCTACCATGACCAGCGAATCCAAGCTTCCAAAGCCGATAGAGAAATTTGAATGCCCAAGAACTTGCAAATTAGAGCATGAGAGGCCAAGTATTCTACATCTTCCTTTACTGCGTCTGGGGGGATAACCAGCACCAGCTGGTCCTGACTCCGTAGAAGGCAGCCATTAACCTTGTTAAGTTTAGAGTGCTCACTAACATAGACAGTCTCCTTCTCCTGCGAGATCACCCTAGGCAAAGGCCGATCCTCCATGGAGGCTAGTGCTCCACTTGCAGCCATCCTCAACCCAACCTTCTGACATAAATTATAATGTTCACATTTACATATAATTATAATATATTATAAAATAGATTTTTTTAATGATTTTTTTGGTAAGTGTTTTTTTTACATTTATGGAATATATTTCCCTTTTAAATGTACAATGTGGACACCCCATACTACTTGAGAATTAAACCTACCAACTTTCCCTATGACATAGGATTGATTTCCTATCAACCACCTTTTCTCTTAGTCGATGACTCTTCTACCACAATGTTCACATTGTATCATGAATGATGCCCATTTACGCACCCAAGTGGTATGTAGTTTGAAAAAGCTTCAGTACTCACTTCCACCATAATGAAAGTAAAAAAATAGTCTTTATAACTATAAATTATGATCCTCACATCAATAGAATTACATTAATGATTCAATTTGCACATCAAATATGGAATCATTTCATAGTCAAATAGAAACTAATCAGTTAAATATGGCACCACCTTGTAAGCTAAAAATCCCTTTGTAATGTGTGTGGGTCATGTAATCTAAAAATTGCCATGAAATGAGGGTATGTTTATGATATGTGCCCTATGGTGTACGATGTCATTTGATATACCCTATCATTTCACTTCATCATCATTAGCATGTAATTTCTAAAGGTGTCAATATATTGGTAGCATAGACAAACATAAGTTAAAATAGAGACTTTGGTAAGATGGGGTTGATAGCGATTGATTTTTAGTTACCCAAAAAACATAATTAAAACAAAATTTCTTTGGTCATACATTGATGTAACTAAGTGTCAGTACTAGTGGTGTCAAAAGAATATGCTTCAAAGTGTGATGAAAGTTTTGAGGATGAGTTGTAAATGTATCACAAAAGTAGTGAAATGTGTGTGTGTGTGTGTGTATATATATATATAATTTATATTTAGATATAATTATAATATATTGTATTATAAAATATATTTTTTATAATTTTTTTTTAAGTATTTTCTTTCCAATTGTAGAATATATTTCCTTTTTAAGTGTATAATGTGGACATCCCATACTACTTGAGAATTAAACATACCAATTCTCCCTTTCACCTACAACCGATTGCCAATCAACCACCTTTTCTCTCAAGTAGTGATTTCTTTACCACAACATTCACATTGTATAATGCCCCCTTATGCATAGTTTCAATCTTGAAGGATAAATGTGTTAGGGAAGTGGTAGAATGTGTGTGTGTGTGTGTGTGTGTGTGCGCGTGTATAAAATACTAATAATATATTATATTATATAATATTTTTGTATATATTATATATGTTATATATTTACATATAATTATATTATATTATTAAATATAATTTTGTTATTTTTTGAGTATGTGTTTTATTTTAATTTGTGGAGTATATTCCTCTTTCAAGTGTATGATGTGGACACCCCCTACTACTTGAGAATGAAACAAACTCTCCCTAAAACCTGGAACTGATCACTAATCTACCATATTCTATTTCAACTAATGACTCCTCTACTAGAACATTCACATTGTATCATGAATGATGTCCCCTTAAACCCATGTGGAATGTACTTTACAAAAGATTCAATACTCATATCAAATGCAATAAAACCAATAAAACAAAATTCAAAACCTCAATTTATTACCCCGACATTAACAAAATTGCATTGTTGATTCAATGCACATATAACACATGGTGTCCTTATGTAAGCAAATAAAAAATAGTCCATAAAATGTCCTACCAACTTACAAGACACAAACCCATTATTATGTTAGAGGTAATGCTTAGCCATTGAATTCTATCTAAAGTTGTCTTTAAAATTCCCAAACTAGCTAAAACCTGTAAGAGACACTATTGTATAGATATTTCAACCTTAGAAGAGCAATCTAGATGCTGAAGTTTCTTCACCACATACTAAAAAGGGTTCATTATTGAAATTCTTTCTGTCCATGCATGAAAATAGGTAGCCCTTGAGATGTGAAGGAATTGTATATATTTTGAGATTTGATTTACTAAACTCACCATGATAAGGCATGTGGTTGGTGATCTATATTAAGAATATCCTATGATATTTTTGTGATATTTCATCTTTTGAGGTTGCAATGAGTCAAAAGCCATTCTACTCAGCTTTTAGCACAAATAGTAGTTCATTTCCTTATTTTAAGTTCTTACTATAATAGAGAGGAGGTCATGATGTTTGAATGTCATGCCCAGTAATTATGGATGCAATTTATTTTACTCTACCATTTGCTAGCCATTGTTCCTCCTTGGTTTGATCCTCATCACTTGAGCTCTGTAAAGTTGATGTGGTTGTAAAGGTAAGAGATCATTCACATAGATAAAGCCTTCCATCAAACACATATTAGCATATGATGGG
>JARHVA010000692.1:52500-207500 GCA_037957365.1 Torreya grandis
TACATTACCTTGTTAACCATATGATGTGGACAACCTCAGTAATAGAAATCATCTAATGAGGAGATGACACATCAAAACCTACCACCCCCAATGTTATATTAAACATCTATTGAGCTGCTCACATAACACTAGTTGAGTTGTGTAACTTGACATGTGTTGCAATATAAGGATTTATGGTAGTAATGAATGAATAAGATTAAATCCATAACCTCAATGTATTTCCCCCACATCAACATCATTACATTATTGATTTTATCCAAACATTAGACGTCGAGTCTTTTTATAATCAAATATAAAATAGTCAATAAAAGATGTCATCACTAGCTTCAAGTCAGTGCATATATATGACATGGGCATTTTGGTGTATGGTATCACATGAAATATCTATCATTTCCCCTCATCATCACCGTGGAGCTCACTTTGATATTTTTCACCACTTGCAAGTTATGTGTCACCTTGCTGTAAGTTCTCAGAATTCTTAATATAACTAAATATTATTATTGCAAAATTAGTATAAATAAAATATCTTGTAATAATAATAATTAAATATATATAATACATATAGTTAATAATAAATAGTATATTTTACATATTACATACTACATTATATCATATATATATATATATATATATATATATATATATATATATATATATATATATATATATATATATATATATATATATATATATATATGATGGCATGTTTGAGGGCCTACACACCCCTGCAAGACATAATGTTGAGTCGAGTGGTAAGACATCATTACATAGGGATGGTACAAATGTAGGCTATTGTTTATGTTCTCAGTGTTAGAATGCTTTATATTTATCTTTTAAATCTATTAAACCTCCATTTCCCTTGTTGTAGATGGAATTTAACCATGTTATTCTCTTAATCATTTACTTCACTAGGTAGGAACTTAAAGCATACAAAGCTTTCAACATCTGTTAGCCTCATAAGAAAAGGTTAAGTTTTTGAACCAATTTTCTTATTTTTCCTTTTTATTATTATAGCTAACCCACCATGAATCCCTACACACACACACACACACACACACACACACAAAATTGATGGCATGTTTGAGGGCCTCCACACCCCTGCAAGACAGAATGTTGAGTTGAGTGGTAAGACATCATTACAAAGGGATTGTACAAATGCAGTCTATTGTTTATGTTCTCATTGTTATAATGCTTTATATTTCTCATTTAATGATATTAAACCTCCATTTCCCTTATTGTAGATGGAATTTAACCATGTTATTATCTTACTCATTTACTTCACTAGGCAGGAACTCAAAGCATACAAAGCTTTCAACATCTGTTAGCCTCATAAGAAAAGGTTAAGTTTTTGAACCAATTTCTTATTTTTTCTTTTTATTATTATAGCTAACCCACCATGAATCCCTAGATTCATTTATATTTGTGTTGTTTTTTGTTTTAGTTTGGGTTTTTGTTAAATATGTAGAATAGAACACAATAATTGATATGGTGATAAATATGGAAAATCCATTATTACGTCAAAGGTAATGTGTAATAAAAGACTTATATATAAAGTTGTCCTTAAAATTCCACAACTAGGTGAAACCTCTAAGGGATGATATTGTGCATACATTTGTTAAAATATTATTTTATTCCTTCCTACCTACTTGCCCACTCTACACTCAGTAGATGAAACCACCAAATGAATTAATTATAGCAATGTTGAATTTGAATTTCATTGAACCATTCAGTTTGGAGGGAAGAGATGGTGGTAGGTACAATAATAACATCACAATTCAAAAAAAATAAAAATAAAAATAAATATAGAATGGAAGAAAATGTGGCAGCAATTGAATGAGACAAGAAGAAGACAAGGCAAAATTTTTGCACATTAGAAGTAGTCAGTGGAGGAAGTAGAATAGAATGATAGGATAGTAGTAGCTAAAGAGAACTAGGTAGAGGATATTCATGGGAAGTAGTGCTTAACAAAATTGGTAGGGGATATTTCATCAGATAGTAATAGTATATCAAAAACATGGGAAGTAAGGAGAAAAAGATAATAGAGTTTTATGTGAACCCAATTGAAAGGAAATAAGTCAAAAGAGTAGGTTATTTTAAGAGTTTTGTGAACAATTGTATATGTAGTTTTTTTATTACATAATTAGCTGATGTAATCATATTATAAAATCATTTAATATATATGTATTTTGTGTGTTTTTAAACTCTCTCTGCCCTCATCTGTTCTTCTCTATTTTGGCTTGTTGTAAGTGAAAATTTATATGCATATGGATTGTTGCCCACCTAGGCCTGGATATTTTTATTATTGTTTTGAAAATAACTAGTATCAGAGCCCTTAGATTGTAAGTCCATGTATACATGGTAATAGGTAGCTTTGGTTCATAAAAATAACCCCCCACATTTGATGGAAAGAACTATGATGTGTGGAACATCAAAATGAAGACTATATTCAACTCTCAAGAGCTATAGGAGTTGGTTGAAGGTGGATATAATGAATTTATGGACCTAGAAACCTTGAATGTATTAACCCAAACATAATGGAATGCATTGAAATAGAATAGGACAAAGGATGTAAAGGCAATCAGCTACATATAAATGACACTAGTTGATTAAATCTTTCTTAGGATAATAGCAGCTATCTATTCTAAACAAGCATGGGGAATTTTGTAAAATTCCTATCAAGGGAGTGATAAGATATAGTTTGTCAAGTTTCGTCTCTTAATAAGGAAATTTGAGACCCTATAAATAAAGGAAAATAAGTCTATCAATGACTTCTTCACAAGGACAATGAATATTGTCAATCAAATTAAGACATGTTGTGATACCATTGAATATTACAGGATCATGGGGAAGGTGTTGATGAACCTTCCAATCAGATTTTACCCTATAATGTTTTCAATCAAAGAGTCAAAATATTTGAGGCAAATGTAATAGATAAGCTAATGCATTACTTGCAAACTCATGAACAAATAATTAATTGGTAAGTTGCCTCCTCCCATGAACAAGCATTCAAGACCAATGTGAATGTAAAAGGAATGAAGAGAGGATAAAATAATAGAATAATAGGAATAACTTGTAGTAGTCAAGAAGGTAGAAGGCATAGCCGTGAAGAGTTACATGGAAGAGGAAGAGGAAGGATTAGCAACACTTTTAGTAGAGGATCTAAACAATGGTATGATAATCCTGACATCCAATGTTATTATTAAAAAATGTATGGACACTATGCTAGTATGTGTAGAAAGAAAGAGTATGATATGAATACACATAGTTAAATTTTTTCCAAAACACAAGAAGTTGACCCTAATAGCAATGAGAAAGGTGGAAAATTGTTTATAACATGAAATATTGTGTAGATAAGTGGTATAGAAACATGGTACTTAGATAGTGAATATAACAACCACATGAGTGGGAACAAAGAAATGTTCAACCACATTGATGAGTCAATCAAATAAGAGGTAAATATTTCATTTAATGATAAGGTTCCTTGTTAATTCCCAAAATAGCACTAAAGGAATTGAACCCTTCTAAAGCATAGACGCCTAATGTTTTTAGTCCACTTCTTTTTTTTTTAGTGTTCATCAAGGGTCAAGTGTCATATTAGTCAAGTATAAGCATCTCAAAACCCTTATTCTAATTGCCCTATCTTAGGACCTTTGATTTAAATTCAAATTGGTGGGAGCAATTTATGGGGGAATACTCTAAATATACCATAGACTTAGTTTAAATTTTATACTAAGGTTTAGTTGTTTTTATTAACACGATCAAACCTTAGTCTAAAATTCATGTTTGGTCCCTTTTATTTTTTGTGGCCCTTGGTAATTTTATCTATTTGATCTAATTAATGCTTGGTCCCTTTGTTATAAACTTAAGCTCAAAGTCCTATCCTAAAGCCCCATCATATGTAATAAAACCCTTAGGCTAAGACTTTATATTAAGCTCTTTGTTCCTCAAACTCTGACTTACTTATTTCCATTGTTAACTTTGAACCAATCATACCCAACTTAGTGGATCACAATCAAATAATGAATGTTGAATCAAGGAATTATGATTTGATGGAGCATGATCAAAGTTAAAAAGTCAAAGGGACCCAAGACAAGTGTAGAAGCAATAAGTGTCAAGCTCACAAGGCACGCTTAAAATTTTGAGCATGCTCCCATCGATCAATGGTATGCGACAAAGTGTACATATCTTGATCAATGATATGTAATAGGTTAATATTTTAACAAAGCCCTAGGATGAGTGAGAAGGTCACAAGTGTCACCATTGTGGGAACCTTATTAACAAATCTGATGGAAAATGGGGGTAAGTAAGAAATCAAAGATCCTACAAAAAGATGTGATAAGGACAAGTATCAAACTATTAGGGAGAGACCAAGAAAATCAATGGTTCATGGTTGATCATGCATCCTTCAGATTGATGACATGAATGAGAGTAGATTTTTCAAAGGGTCTAGGTCGAATGTGGTAGTGAAATGTGTCATAACCATGATGAACTAGATATAAATAAATGATCTATTTTAATAGTAGATTCAAAAGGATCAACAAAGAGTATTTGATCTATGCAATTGAAATCAATGGTGTGAAAAAATAGTTGACAATTCAACAGGGCTAGATATCTAATGAGAGGCTTCCACCTGGTGTGATAGCATCTAAGCAATGACAAAAGTACATAAAACCCATATAGCTACCAAGTGGAAAGATATCAGAGGCCCAAGTCAAGGTCGATGGCCCACGATGAAGTCAATGCTTGAAAAATGATTAAAGGATCGATGGTGTGTATTTGATCTAACTTCAAGATGGCATGAGAATATGACATGTGTCTAGATTGAGCCAATTAAGTGGCTTAGTCATTTTTGAGTCCCATGAGTGCTTATTTAGACCTAATGTGGAGTGCCACTTGTCAATATGTATAAAACTTTAGCTTAGGAGTTAAAATTGATTGGTTATTCATGGATGAACAAGAAATCACAATGCAAAAGAGAGTCTGTGGGCCATTATAAAGCATATTTTCTAGATAGACTGTGGATCATTTTCTACCTCTACCACAAGAAGATAATTTTAATACAATCATCACAAGGTAATGGGATATCTTTGGCATATATAAAATGAAAGGCAGCTATCTAAGAGATTCCAGCTATGTAAGCAAGTGGTCAAGGGAATCTCTAGGTAGTTACACATGAGGATAAAGTTTTTTGGCCTCCACCACAAATTTTCACCTCCTAGATCATGTAAAAGGGCCTCTTAATCATGAAATCAAAGGGTTTATTGTAAATATTCATCATTCCTTATAGAGGTAGTTATAACAATGATTTTTATTACAAATGGATGAATATTTTAGGCATGGCAAGGATTTTTTTCTAGTTGAGAGCATCTTGGCAGAATTTGGAGGGTTGTTTTGCAACTTTTCAAATTACAACCCATATCCCTAGTTTTGAAAGTGGTGAAAATATTATAAACATGGGATTTTGTCCTCTATTCAAGGGTTGTTCATTATTTTTGGTTGTTAATTTTCTCTAAGTTTAGGTTCTACAAAAAATTAGGATCCACTGCTATCTATAGATCTTATCTCCCTTGCTAAGGTAGTTGTAAGTGTACAACCATTAGCAAGATTTAAGAGCATGTTTATATCTCCATTGTCAAAAAATTAAACTCACCATGCTTGTCCCCATGGCATCATTCTAAAAAAATGATCTATGTAAGATTTACTTGTAAAGTTAATGGAAAATATTTGTGGTTCTTACTATTTCCTTTTGATGAAGTGCAACAATGTGTTTTGAAAATATTGTTGACTGGATATTTATCTTTGTGCTGACTACTTGTTGTCATTTTAAGCATATATATTAATTATAAAACCCTTTCTACATTATTTTAGAATATATTGTTTAATAACTTGTTAGGACACCCTAGGTTTATGGATTTAATGGGAAAGAATATGTGAGATTTTAGTTTCAATGTATGTTTCTAAGGTTTTAGAATCATTTAAGTATTTGCATTTTAATGGTACCAATGAATTCAAATTAATCTTGGTAGTTCTCACTAGCTTGCATTTGAGTTTTTTTTTTTGCATCTTTGTAAAGAATAATGTCATAAATACTGCAAGATACCTTGTTGTTTGAAAACCACCAGCATACCACACCTTTTTTTATAATTATCTAACTATCCTACCCTACAAATAATACACACTTTGCATACTATAAGTATTATTTTCCTTGTAAATGCATAAAGTCTTGCCTATATAACACGGGTTTGCATTTTTTTACTTTCAAGCATAGTGTTATAGTTTTCAATATGAACCTTATTGTTGAAGATTCTATAGAATTAAGATTGCAGTCATATACCCATCTATTTATAGTAGCTTGTATATGACCTAGATCATTCATTTACTTCATGTGATAACCTTTCCCAAGTGGACTGAATGAGTTTGGTTGTGCCCTGGTCACATTTGTACTTTGTGCCAAAAATCCCCATGGAGGTTGAATTATATAATCTCACCATGTGAGCAAACTACCCCATAGGTCCTCCCACCTTGGTTTAGGTAGAGATAAAATTAGTAGGGAGATGACCATATAATTTGTTGGTGTCTCTCAGTCATTTTCTTCACTCAATTCATTCTTGATGCTAAACCCACCCCTAGCTATAATGACATATCACTGGGTTTTTCATTTTAGTTTGTCATTTTATTCAAGTGTGCAAGGCCAAGTAAAAGAGGTGTATAACTGGGAACTGAAACTCAACTGGTACTGTTGTTGAGAATTCTTGTAGAGAACTATGTTAGGAATTAGTCCTAATATTTGAAAATAAAATAAAATAATATGTTGAATAAATAAAAGTGATTTATTCAAATCACATAGAGTTAAGATAGGATTAGTTTTATCTCCTATTTTTTAGGAGATTTATGTCCTATATATTGTAAAATTTTACATTTGAATAAATAATTTTTTGAGATTGATTGACTATTTGGTATCTTCTACACATACCAGAGCCTTTGACTCTTCTCCATTCATGGGGTAAATCCCATCAGTGGTATCAAAGCAGGCTTAATGGACATCTCTGCAAATTTGGCCTTGTTCATAATATGGCTAATTGGTTTAGACCATGTGAAAAATCCATTCCATTCAAAAGGCTAAGCATTCATGCTAACAATAAAAGAGAAATACAGACCATGTGAAATTTTTCTATCATTTGTGTGAATGTTAGATTATATTATAGTTTTATGTGGATTTGTATTTGTGTAAAACTATTTCTTGCAGCATTTTTAGAGAAATTATGGAGTCTTTTTAATTTTATTATATTTTTTATATAGATTAATCTATAGCTTTCAACATCTTGATCCAATTTCTATTTAGCCTATGTCATCCTATAGCACATATGACTCCATTCACCAAGCTCACCACAATTGATCTCCTGCAAATCAATTTTTCAAATGGCCTTGGTTTACAGATTGAGTAGTTTATGCCTATATGGCATTTTATGATTACTTTGTGAAGATTAATATTCTCCCATATAGCATCTCTAAAATGGATCTTGCTCCTACTATCCAAAATTGGTGACCCAACACCCTTTATCCAAATTGAAGCTCATAGCTTGATTCAAATTGAACCCTTAGTGTAGCATCAAAATCTTCTCAACGTCCACAAGATTTGACTTGGCTTTCTGAGTTTGATCTCTACCTTGTTTGATCAAAACTCTCAAAATGGTGACCAACAGTAGATCCAATATATTTATTTGAAAAATTCTACATTCTCTTAGTCATGTTTATTGGATTGGGCTCTACATCATCTCTCTCAGCTTACTCCACTATATAATCTCTCCATCTGTAGATTCTATCATCATTTTCCTCTACCTAATATCATGAATTCGATTCTATCCAATAATAGCTATATGGAATTCATCTTGATTTACCCAATCTTGTCACTCCTATGGCAAAAACATTCAGTTTAAGAGAATTAATGGGACTAGATCCTCATACGATGACTACCTTCTCCATCGATGAAAGAATATAACATTTATAGGGTTATTATTATAATTTGTAATATTTCATTTATTTTTAGGTTTATGAGTCGATTTTATAGGTTTATATAAAATCAATAAATTATTGTCTTTAGTATTTTACTTAGTATTATATCTTGTGTCAAAATCACTAAAGTTATTTCATTTGTCATTTTTAGTTATCTCTTAAAGTAAATGTCATTTTGAGTCTTTGTATGTAATAATTTGGATGTATTTTTTGGGTGAACCTGACATCCATATTCAGGGGGGAAATTTTAGGTGTATGTTAGAACTAAAAGGGGGATGTTGGGAATTAGTCCCAACATTTGAAAATAAAATAAAATAAAATAATATGTTGAATAAATAAAAGTGATTTATTCAAATCACATAGAGTTAGGATAGGATTAGTTTTATCTCCTATTTTTTAGGAGATTTTTGTCCTATATATTGTAATGTTTTACATTCAAATAAATATGTTTTTAAGATTGATTGACTATTTGGTGTGCTCTATAAATACCAAAGCCTTTGGATCTTCTCCATTAATGGGGTAAATCCCATCAAACTATAAGTATTTCATGTTGTGAAGTTCTCTACTATTATTTACTACATTTGGACTATCTTGGCCATCAACTCCACATCACTCCACTGGGAAACGTGCTAGGAATTGAAATATTTGACAATTTGACTTCAGTTGAGTTTGTTGTAAAGAAATATTAAAATTACATTTTGGAAGGTGCTTTCTTCCCTTTTGGACATAATTCTAAAAATTTTGGCGTTTTTGATTTTTATCTCATCATTAAATTCAGCAAGTATGTTTTTAGCATGTATCACAATCAAAGTGTTAATTGTTATATTCTAGAATATTTATTTTAGTGGTGATTCTGATTTTATCATCTGGTTTCAAGAAGATCAGTGCCTATTTTGAATATTTTCATTTCATCTTTAAGTTTTATTTCTTTTTTGAAAATATGGAAGGATTGAGATCATCCTTCAAAGATGACTTATCTAATAAACTTGTTTCACCCATAAGTATTCATCAAAGAAGAGGCAGACAAGTTTGGATGCCTATTGAAAGGCAAGGTTTAGCTATTAAATAGTGTCTAGACTACCAAGATTATGATAAACTTGAAATTTTTATTGAACTTCCCATTGTTGAGGACCTTCATATCTCTTTAAGTCATTCTAAAACTTATAGTCCTATTTATTATCCATTTCCTTCTCAACTAGCTAAAACCCCTCCGAAGTTTGATCTTATAATTCCCCTTCATTCATCCCCCATATCCCTTTGCTAGTTGTTCTTAAACCTACAATTGAACCAATCATGAGGCATAGGGTCCCAGATGAGGATGAATGTATTGCATTCTACATTCCTAAATTCAGACCTATAAATTTTGATAACATGGAAGGTTATCCTAATAAAATCCCAAATGAAGTAAGGAAATACCTTCCAACATTCTAAGGGAACAATGAAGTGAGTGGTGATCAACACATGAAATATTTTCACAATATTATTGAATATTATAAGGTTGATCATGATGATGTATGCATTAAGTTGTTTATGAACATGGAAGAGGAAGACACTTATGAATGGTTCAATTCTCTTCCCAGTGGATGCATTGATTAATGGGAAGAAATGAGGATTATTTTCAAAATTTAGTATGATGATAAATTTGATCCAAGGTTCCTTTTGTTTGACTTTAAAAAGATCAAGAAGAATCCCAATGAATGAATTCAAGACTTCAATAGATGGTTCAACAAAGCTATGATGCAACTGCCCTATAACATAAGACCTAGTGATACAACATGCTTGATAAAATATCATGATGCCTTTGATAATAAGGTTGCATATTACTTGTGGGACAAAGCTCCCATGAACCTAAATTTGGTATTCAATATGGCCATCTAAATTGATAATAACATAAAATATGTGGGAAAGCCAATGAATAAGTGGGCTGATGTGAAATTGGTCAATCCTAATAAGACACAGTCCACTAAAAATGCCAATCTCGAGGAGACACTTAAGACTCTAGCCTCCACTTTCAAGGAAATGTCATACAATATTATTAGGGATAAGAAGGAGGTCCCTCATGTGTCTACCAGTCAAGAGAGGGCTCCAAATCTAAATCAAACACAAATAGAGCCTTATTTCCATAATTGAGACAATGATAGAGGGAAGAGGCCTACACATGATGAAAAAATAGATGGACATCAGAATAAATGGGTTTTGAAAGAAGTGCCTAATCCATTAAATAATAATGTGAATGTGGTAGGTTGTGACATTAATGTTGATATGTGTGACAAGTGATTCCTTCCACATCCTCTTTGTGATACAACTAAACTGATTGATGAAGATTTAGATGAACTTGAGTTTGAATCATCTGGTGATAAAATTATGATGTTCAATTGTCAAAGTCCCCAAATCAAGATATCTACCTCCATATAATTGATGAGTGTTATTATTGTTGATCAGTTTTGGAGTGAGGTAAAAAAGGTATGTGTCCCAACTTGTGAATTTTATTGTGAGGTTAATATGGAATAATTATATGAATTACCTATTCATGATTTTGAATTTTTAAGATCAATGATGAATAATAACTATGATGGGGGATTTCCATCAATTGAGGATAGGTAGTTGTTAATTAATGTAGAAGATATCTAATAAAAGGAACTCTACTTGAAAATTAGGCAACCAGTTGCTACTCCTAAAGACACTACCCTTGAAAATTTAATGTTAGGGGATACAAGTAAGGAATCTAAGAAAATTATGGTAGTCATTAATACTTCTAAACTTGTACCCATTTCAAAATTTGCTAATCCTAGAGGTACTCTCACTAAAATAAAGTACCTTTACTATCTAATATTCCTAAGGGTGTGAATGATGTTAAATAAAATCCACCTTTGAAGGCTACTGCTAAGCATGCAAATCCACCCTAACCTACTCCACTTTGGACCTTAAGTGATTGCATTCTAGCTGAAGGTGTTATCATCCTTTTACCAAATACTCCTCTTCCTTAGTATAGTCTATGTGATATAGACCAAGTGTTGAGCCAACTAAAAATCACCATGCTACTTATTGAATTATTAAGAATACCAAAGCATAGGAAGAGGGAATTTGAAAACTTGTAATTTGGTGAGAAATCATCTGTAAATGAAATTAATTTACCCCAAACACCCCCTAGAAAGTGTTGAAGAAACTGAAGAGGTTATCAAACCCATTTTGAAAGTCTATTTGGAGACTGCATTAGTAGAGACTCAGTTAAATATGGATCCATTTTATACAACCCTATTGATCAAGGGTCTCATTGTCCATAATTACATGTTTGATTTTGGTGATTCTTGTAACATATTTCCCCTAGGTGTCTTGAATGAGCTCAAAGTTAAGATTACATCAGCCTTTGACAAGTGTTATGCCATGGACTCACAAGAAGTTCCAGTTGTTGGATAAGTCAAGGGGTTGGTAGTGTAGTTGGTAATGCATCGAGGAAGGTATTTGAATATGGATGTGGTAGTCATGGATTTCCTGCCTAAGTAGGGGATGTTGTTGTCACAAAAATGGGCTACTAGAATGGGTGGAAGTGTATAAATGGACCTTTCCTATACCACCATTCCATTAGAAGTTAAGGCGGTAAAATTTTATACAGAGCCAAAAATGCTAAATGTAATTGAATATCCAAAACATGCTTAAAATGAAGTATTGTACATAGACATTGGGCTTGGGAACTTCATTAGAAATGTTGACAGTAGTGAACAACCTACTACTATTGATGTTGAACCTAACAAAGAAGGTACAGTTTGGAAGATGTGTTTTGATAGAGCTTGCTCTAATATTGGAAAAAGAGCATGGGTTATATTCTATGCCCCAAATGGTAAGTGTTTTAAGTTTTTTTCAACTATCCTTTGAGTGAATTAATAATATTATTGAGTATGAGTCATGCTTGCTTGGTTTACAAATTACCTGTGAATATGGAATTAAAATCTTGATTGCCAAAGGTGATTATAAGATAATGGTAAAGAAAGTCCACAATGCTTACACCACTAAAAATAAGAGGTTAAAATAATATCAAAATGTTGTCTAGGATTTGGTTGAATTATTTGCTACATCTAATCTTTGTTGTCATGATATAAGTTTCAAAAA
This sequence comes from Torreya grandis, assembly GCA_037957365.1. Lineage (NCBI taxonomy): Eukaryota > Viridiplantae > Streptophyta > Pinopsida > Cupressales > Taxaceae > Torreya > Torreya grandis. The sequence goes on from JARHVA010000692.1 coordinate 64,621, forward strand.
AGAAGTTGATAGACTTTTAGGGTTAGGTGCTTAATTTTATATTAAAAATACAAGCCCTCATTTTCAGTATCAAGTGGAGGTATTTTTTGGGCCTAAAATTCTACACAATGTTCATCAATAGCAATTGTTTGATGATGATGTACAAATTCAGAGATTTCTAAATTATGAACCTAAGGTCCATGATCATCTCATAGACTTGGAATCTATGGTTCAGGTTTGTGATAGAAAATAAACCTTGTTTTGGAAGGACATTATCTAGCTGAAGACAAACATGCTCCCTATAGGATTGGTAAGTTTTTCAGCATCTTTAGATGGAATGGATAGAATCAAGAATCAAGATTCATTTATTTCAAACAATGTGACATTGTAATTTGGGTTGTCATAAGAATCTAAGGAAGGTTTGATTGAGTACTCACCTAAGTGCAACTAAGAAGCATGTTTACATAAAACTACGAAGAAAGTATGAAGATTATTTAGCATGGTCTTATTCTAAGTTGAAAGCATATAGGGAAGACTTGTTCCAACATGTCATCCCATTATAGCTTGATAGCAAGCCTTTCAGGTAGAAATGGAGACCTATTAACCCCATCTTGGCCACTAAGATGTAGGATGAGTTAAATAAGCTAAGGGATGATGGAATCATTCATCCCATTAGGTATTTATCATAGGTTATAGATTTAGTCTATGTGATAAAAAAAAATGGTGACATTCAATTGTGTGTGGATTTACAAAATTTGAATAAATCTTCTTTAAAAGATAATTATCCCCTACCCAATATGAACAATTTTTTGAAAAGTGTTACAGGATCAGAGATGTTCACTTTAGATGGTTTCTTGGGATATAACTAGGTTGTTATGAAGGAATCTGAGAGACCCAAGACCACATTCACAATGCCTTGGGGCATATATGTATATATGAGGATGCCTTTTGGGTTAATAAATATTGGTGCAATGTTTTAATGAGCTTTGGGCATTAATTTTACATGGATTATTGACAAGTTTATAATTGTGTATTAGGATGATATTAATATGTACTCTAAGACTAGAGAAGAACATTTAGAGCATTTAAAAAAATTGTTCATTAAATACAAGGATTTTGGATTTTCACTTAATCCAAAGAAGTGTCATGTTGGAATATAAAAGGCCAAGTTGTTGGGACATATAGTGTCCAAATATGGTGTCATGTTTAACCCCGAGAGGGTAGAAGCCATTGAAAAAGTTCCCATCCCACAATCTAAGAAGGCAATTTAGTCCTTCTTTGGAAAAATTAATTTTGTAAGGAAGTATGTGTCCAAATTTGCATAGATCACTCTACCTATTAATTCCATATTGAAGAAGGACCAAACCATGAAGTGGGAGGAGAAGGATGTGAAAGCATTCAATGACATCAAAGGAGCTCTAAAGTCTACCCCTATTTTGGCTAGCCCTAATTATACTAAGCCATTTAAGATTTTCTCTTTGACATCATATAACACTGTTGATGATGTCTTGTTGCAAAAGAATGAAGATGATCATGAATAAATAATAATTTTATTCAGTAAAGCTATGCAAGGTGCTAAACTAAATTACACCAAAGAAAGACTTAACTCTGTTGAAGGTTGTTAAAGCATTCAAACCTTATATTCTGATTTCAAAGATTGTTGCTTATGTCTTACACACCATGGTAAAAGACATTTTAAGTCAAACTAAAGTATCCATCAAGAGATGCAGGTGTGTCAACAAGTTACAAAAGTACGACATGAATATTTAGATCACCAAGTTAGTGTGAGGGATGGGTCTATCCAAGCTCATGGATGAAACCAATTTGCAATTTATTGAGGTAAATAATGCTATTTTCAATGTTGATGATTCCTTGATTTAATTTAACATGTCTCCATGGTATAAACATGTTGTCTATTACTTGAAAAATCTTAATTGTCCCCCTAACTTGCACAAGAACCAAATGAGGAATCTTAAGCTTGTTTCCCAAAAGTACCTATTGATTGAAAATGAACATGCATGGAAGAATCTAAATGGGGTTCTCCTAAGATGCATGCTATAAGAACAAACTATTGACTTGATTGAATACTTCCATAGTGGAGTATGTGGTGGTCATTTTGTACCTAAGGATATAGATCATAAATAATTGAGAACTAATTATTGGTGATCATCACTATTCAATGATGTTAATCAAAAAGTTTGAAAGTGTGAGAAGTGTTAGTGTTTTATTGGGAGGATGAAAAGCTTTAGATTCTCTTCTTGTGTAGCCTATGATGATTGAAGGCCCATTCAAAAAATGTGGAATGGATTTCATTGGATAAATTATTGATTCATCAAATAATGGACATAGAGGGATACTAGTTTCAACTGACTAATTCATAAAATGGGTTGAATCAATCCCTAAATAAGGATATATACCAGGTAGTTATAGTTTTTTTTTCTAAATCTTATTATTTATATATTTAGTGTGCCTATCAAAATTATTGATGATAGTTCCATGAATTTTAAAGCTAAACCTTTAGTGGCATTATGTAAATAGTATAGGATCGAATTGACCTATGATTCTAGTTACAACCCTCAGGGAAATGGAAAAGCAGAATCCAGTAATAAAAAAAATTCTCAAAATAATTAGATGAACATTGGAAACAAATAAGAATAATTGGGGTGAATAATTGAATTTTGCTTTGTGGGATGATAGGATTATACTTAAAAGAGGTACATGCAAAATCCCTTTTAAGCTTGTTTATGGAGCTCAAGCAGTTTTGCCTATAAATTTGTAGTTTCCAACCTATCAGCTCATGTGATAATTAGAAGATGATGATAGAATCAACCACTATGAAATTAGGATGAACAAAATTATTAATCTTGGTGAAATTCAAAGACAAGCTCATGAAAGACACCTCAAATTCAAGGAAAAGTTGAAGAAGATATTTGATATAAAGGTCACTCCAAGAACCTTCCAAGTAGGTGATCTAGTTCTAATTTGGGATAGTAGGGATGAATATAAAGGAAAGCATGGAAAATTTTATGCCTTGTAGATTTGTCCCTATTCCATCAACTATCAGATTGGTGAACACACTTTTTTCTTGAGAAACATAGATTGTGAAGTACTAGAGTTGCCAATAAATGGTAGACATCTAAAACACCTTTTTATTGAGTCTACAACTATGTACATAACTATATAGTGTATAGTCTTTTTAGTTTGTTACTTTGTTTCCCTTCTGCTTTAGGCCTTGTTTGTATAGTTTCATTTCATGTTCTTTGTTATGTATTCAATTTTACATCCTCTTGATCTATTTGTGTCGGTCTACCTTGTTTTATTGAGCCTTCATAGGTCGCTATTGGTATAATTTTTGTTAAGTGTTGACTCCTTAGCCCAATAGATTGGTACCTAGTCTTACATTTTGGGGTTTTTTGTACCTATAGGTGGTGTACATCCCTGAGCGATAGCTAGTGTTAATGCCCAAAATTACACTGAAGTAATTGAGCCCTTGTTAATTATAGATGCCTAATTTATTTAGCCCATTTCCTATTTTTAAGTACTCATTAAAGTTCAAGTGTCCCATTAATCTAGTTTTTACTAGCCTTCTGTCTATCAAAAGCCAAGTTGCAGTCATGTCTGAGTAACTCAAAATCATTATTCCAATTTCCCTAGCTTAGGCCCTTTCATTTAAATACAAATTGTTGGGAGAAATTTATGCAGAAATAATTTAAATATGCTATGGACTTAGTTTAAATTTTATAATAAGGTTTAATCATGTTTATTAACATGAAAAAACCTTAGTCTAAAATTTATATTTGGTCCTTTTTATTTCTCATGGCTCTTGGTCCTTTTATCTATTGATCTAATTAACACTTAGTCCTTTTTTTTATAAACTTAAGCTCTAATTCCTATCTTAAAGCCTCATTTTATGCAAAAAAAAACATTAAGATAAGACTTTGTATTAAGTTCTTTGTTCCCCAGACTTTGACTTAATATTTTTCATTTTTAACTTTGAACCAATGATGCCCAACCTAGTGGATCACAATCAAATGATGTATGTTGAATCAAGGAAAGATGATCTAACAAAGTGTGATGAAAGATGAAAAGTCAAAGGGACCCAAGAGAAGTGCATAAGCGATAACTGTCAAACTTGTGAGGCACAATTAAAAGTTTGAGTACCTTATCATCGATCAATAATGTGGCAAAGCATACAAATACAAATCAATGGTGCTAATAGGTCAATATTTCAACAAACCCCAAGATGAGCAAAAAGGTGATAAGTGTGACCATAGCAGGAACCCTGTTAACAAATCTAATAGTGAGTGGGGATTAACAAGTCAAATATATTTTGAAGAGATGTGAGAAGGATAAGTTTTAGACTCTTATAAATTAACAAAGTAAATCAATGGTTTGCATTCAATCGTGCATTCAACAAATTGATAGCATGAATGAGAGTAGACTTTTCAAAGGGTCCAAGTCAAACATGATAATGACATTTGTCACAACCATAATGAGCTAGATATAAATCAATAGTTCATGTTACCTTATATTCAAAAAGATTAATAAATCACATTTTATCTATGAAATTGAGATCAATGGTGAAATAAAATAGTTGATAATTCAACGGGGCCATATATCTAATGAGAGGGTTTCATATGGTAAGATAGTATCCAAGTAATGAAAAAAACACACAGAATCCATAGAACTACCAAGTGGAAAGATATTAAACGCCAAAGTTGGGATCAATGGCCCATGATGAAGTTAATGCCCATAGACTTCTTAAAGGATCGATGGTGTGTATTTGATATAGCTTCAAGATGCCACAAAAACATGACACATGTCCAGATTGAGCCAATTAAGTAGCTTAGTCACTTTTGAGTCCCACAAGTATATAATTTGACTTGATGTGGAATGCTATGTGTCAATCTTTAACTTAGGATCTAAAATTGATGGGTCCTTCATGGGTGATAAATAAATCACATCACAAAATAGAGTTTTTGGGCCATTCTAAAACATATTTTATAGATGGAATATGGATCATTTTATGCCTCTATCACAACAAAAAAATTCCAATGCAATCATCATTAAAGTAGTGGACTCTTTTTAGCATGCAAAAGAGGAAAGGTAGTTGTATTTGAGGTTCTAGTTGTGCAAACAAGTGGTCAAGGGTATCTCTAGGGAGTTATATATGAGGACAAAGTTTGTTCAACCTCCACCACAAAATTTCACCTTCTAGATCATGTAAAAGGGCATCTCCAGTCATGAAATCAAAGGGTTTATTATAAATTTTCATTATTCCTTGTAGAGGCAGTTAGAGAAATGATTATTATTGTAAATGGATGAAGATTTCAGGCATGGCAAGGAATATTTTCTAGCTGAGAGCATCTTGGCAGAATTTGGAGGGGTGTTTTTCAAATTTGCAAATTACAACTCATAGTCCTAGATTTTAAAGTGGTGTAAAATGTCTAAATAGGGGTTTTTTTCCTCTATTCAATATTTGGACAGTGTTGTTAGTTGTTCATTTTCTCTAAGTCTTGGTTCTAAATTTTTTTGGGATCAACTATTGTGTGTAGATCTTATCTCTATTGCTAAGTTGATTTCAAGTGTATATCCATTAACATTTTTTGATATCATGTTTATGTCTCCCTTGTTAAAAGGGCAAACTCACCGTGCTTGTCTCCATGGTAGCATTCTGAAAAATTGATGTATGTAATATTTTCTTACAAAGTCAGTGAAAAATATTTATGGTTCTTACTATTTCCTTTTGATGAAGTGCAACAATGTGTTTTGTAAATACTATTGACTAGATATTTATCTCTATGCTTACTACTTGTAATTTTAAGCATAGATCTAAATTATAAAATCCTTTCTGCATTACTTTAGAATATTTTGTTGAATAACTTATTAGGGCACCTTAGGTTTATGGATTTAATGGAAAATATTATGTGATATTCTAGTTTCATTGTATGTTTTTAGGGTTTTAGAATCATTTAAGTAATTACATTTCAATGGTACCAATGAATTCAAATTAATCATAGTAGTTCCCACTAGCTTGTATTTGAAGCTTTTTTCATCTTTGTAAATAATAATGTCATGAATACTACAAGATAACCTATTGTTTGAAAACCACTAGCACACCACATCCTTTTTTACAATTATCTAAATATCATACCCTACAAATAACACACCCTTTGCATGCTATAAGTGTTATTTTCCTTATAAATGTATAAAATATTGCCTATATAACAAGGGTTTGCATTTTTTACTTTGAAGCACAGTGTTGTAGTTTTTTATTTGACCCCTATTATTGAAGATTATATATAATGAATATTGCATTCATATACCCATGTGTCTTTAGTAACTTGTATACAACCTAGAGCATTCATTGACTTCATGTGACAACCATTCCCAAGTGGATTGAATGAGTTTGGTTGTGCCCTGGTCACATTTGTTCTTTGTGCCAAAAATCCCCATGGAGGTTGAATTGAAAAATCTCTCCATGTAAGAAAGCTACCCCATAGGTCCTCTCACCTTGGTTTAGGTAGAGCCATAAGTAGGAGGGAGTTGACCATACCCTTTATCGGTGCCTCTCAGTGATTTTCTATGTTTGATTCATTCTCAATGCTAAATGTTCCCCTAATTATAACAACATATCATTAGGTTTTCCACCTTTATTTGCCATTTTCTTCAAGTGTTCAAGGCCAAGAAAAAGAGGTCTATAACTAGGAACTGACACTCCCATAATGGGAAATGAAAATATTTCTATCCATACCAAACAAGGTCACGAAAGGAAAATTTAAGATGTTTACTATGTGCCCAAGTTGAAGCACAACCTTATTAGCATTGGATAGCTTATCTAAAAGGGATACAAGGTCAGATATGAGAAAGGTTAATGCATAATATTTGATAGGTGTGGCTACAATAGATAGATTGTAATAATGAAGATAACAAACAATTGAATGTTTTCATTAAAAATGCAAAGTGAGCTCACAAAAATGTTTAAAGCTATGGTAGTAGATTATTTTAGTCTTTGGCATCTAAGGTATGGGAATTTAATCTTTGGTGGGTTGAACCTTCTTTAAAATAAATAAATGGTTGACTCTTGTACGATAGCCAAAGAGAGTGTGTGAAGGATTCATATTAGAGAAGAAACCTCAAAGTGCATTTCCCATAGGTAAAGCATGGAGAGCTAAATCTCTTTTAGAGTTAATCCATTCAGATTTGTGTGGTTCAATTAGGACCCCATCCCTATCCAAGATTATATATTTCATGACATTCATAGATGATTTCAGATGGAAGATATGGGTGTATTTATTGAAGAACAATTCAAATGTATTTGAGAGCCTCAAGAAATTGAAAACCATGCCGAAGAAATAAAATGGCCACTACATCAAGATTTTAAGGATGCATAGAATGAGAAATTATATCTATAATGATTTTATAAATTTTTGAAATAATTATGGCATCAATAAGTAATTTATATCCATGTATACACTGTAGTAAAATGGTGTGGCCAAGAGGAAGAATGGGACCATCTAAGAGATGGCAAGGAACATGTTCAAGTCAAAGGGTTTTCCTAATGATTTTTAGGATTAGGCTATAACAACAACCATATACTTGTTGAATATTTGTCTAATGAAGAATGTTTAGGATATGATCCTTTAAAAAGCATGGAGTAGTTAAAATATTGGATTTGAACTCCTTAGAGTGTTCAGATGTGTTACATATGCACATGTACCTAAGTAAATAAGGACAAAGTGGGATGACAAAGGTGAGAAGGGTATACTGATCAACTAAAGTCAGACTGGTTATACAATCCCATCACCAAAAAACTCATAATCAGATGAGATGTTCTATTCATTAAGCATGAAGCTTGGGAGGAGAGATAAGAAAAAGAAAAAGCATAAACAATGGCTAGTGGACCCTTTATTGAATCTAGAATAGTAGGTGGTACAACCACCCATGCACCAAGTTGGACCCTATTTCACAAAGGGCTGATTCATCTAGTGGTAACATCCATCAAGGAGTTCAATTTTTTTTTTATGAGTCAACATCATCCTCCAACTCAAATCAATGCCTAGTAAGGACAAGAAGATTGCAAGAAGCCTATGAGAAGTCAAGGTATGACTAAAATGAAGTTGAAATTATGAATTATGCAATTTTTTTATCAGTTTATCCTATCTAATTTGAATAAGAAATCAAGGATAGAAAGTGGTATGAGGTAATGGATGAAGAAATGCACACAATAGAGAGAAATCAAACTTGGGAGTTAGTTGATGTACTAAAAGGAAAAGAGGTCATAGGAGTAAAGTGAGTGCATAAGACAAAAGCCACTCCCGAAGGCAAGATAGAGAGACATAAGGAAAGACTAGTGGTGAAGGGATACAAGTCATATCCTAGACGTGACTATAATGAGATGTTTTCACCTATAGCAAGGCTAGAAATGATAATGATAAGAATTGTCATTGCTACACAACACAAGTAGAAGGTGCATCAAATAGATGTCAAGTCAATGTTATTGAATGGAGTGTTAGAAGAAGATATTTATGTGGAACAACCACTTGGATATAAGACTTTTAGTCATGAGAACAAGGCATATAGGTTGGAAAATTCATTATATGGGCTCAAACATGCCCCAAAAAGCATGATATAACCCTATAAACTCATACTTGTTGAAAAATGACTTTAGCAAAAGTGCTAATGAGCCCAAACTATACACCAAAGTAAGAAAAGATGATATTCTAGTTGTAGTTTTATATATTGATGATCTATTATTCACCATAAATGAAAATTTATCAATAGAAGAGTTTGAAATAACCATGAAGGAGTTGAAAATGACTAATTTAGGCTTTTTGAAGTACTTTATTAGGATAAAAGTCAATTAAATGGATGAAGGCATATTCATATGAAAATATAAGTATGCAAAGGATATTTTAGATATGTTTAGGATGCTAGACAACAAGATAATATCTACACAAATTGGGATAAGTTTGAAATTGCACAAAGATGATTGTAACAACAATGTAGACCCCACACAGTACAAGAGCTTGTTGGTATGATTAATATAATTGACTGTAATTAAGATGAACATCACGTGAGTACTCAACCTCATATTTAGATTTATGGAGATGCCAAATGAGACATATTGGCAAGAAGACAAGAGGATATTGAGGTACGCAAATGGAACAAGAGATATTAGAGTTTTGTATGCAAGAATAGATGAGTTTTAGCTTGTGGGTTACATGGATAGTGATTGGGTTGGTATTCTTGATTACAAAATGAGAACTTTAGGGTATGTATTTTATCTTGGGTTAGGAGTCATATCTTGAGCTTCAAAGAAGTAACATATAGTTTCACTTTCTACAGCTGAAATAAAGCACATAGCAGCAAATACAATAATATTCTAAAGTATTAGGTTGAGAAGAATATTTTTAGATTTGCATGAGGAGAATCAAGGAGCTTCTATGATCTATTTTGATAATATATCCTCCATAGCATTGTCAAATAACCTCATTTTCTATGGCAGAAGAAAGCACATTGCAATCAAGTATCACTTCATTTGAGAGTTAGTTGAGAAACATGTGGCAGAGCTAGTTGATATTTTTACTAAACATTTATCAAAAGATATTTCTACACACTTAAGATTAAGGCTAGGGGTCATTAGTGCAACAACATTGGACCTATAAGGTTTTTTGTCAGCTCTAAACTCTTATAGTCTAGCTTCAGTCTCCTACAAGTCAGATTTGGACTCCTACATGTCATCTCTAAACTCCTACAAGCAAGCTACAAAGTCCTACAGTCTAGATATGGATTCTTACAAGCTAAATATAGACTCCTATAGGTCAGCTTTAAAATCCTATAGGCTAGTTCCAAACTCCTATAGTCTAGCTTCAGACTCCTATAACCATCTCTAGAATATTATAAGTCAACTCTAGACTCCTACAAGCCATATTGAGACTCCTATAGGATAGCTCTAGACTCAAACAACCCAACCCTGGACTCTAATAGGTCAGCTCTGGACTGCTATAGGCTAGCCCCTAACTCCTATAAGACAGTTCCAGCTTGTAATAGCCCAACTCTAGACTCTAATAGGTCAACGCTAGAATCAAACAACAGAGCTATGGATTTCAATAATCTAGTTAGGGACTCCTACAACTAAGCTATGGACTCTAATAGGGTAGATAAAAACTCTACCAATCTAGCTACAGACTTTGCCAGTCCAGTTATAGACTTCAATAATGAAGCTCTTAACTTGAATAAAAAAGGTGTAGAAACATTTGGGAAAATGAAGAGAAGCTATAAAGAAGTTTTAAATGCTGAGAAAAGTTTTATAGACCATGGTAGGAAGGTTAAGAATAAGGAGAAGTGTTAAAATATTATATTCTTCCTTCCTACCTACTTGCCTAGCTCCTCACTCAGTACTGCAACCATCAAATAAATTAATTACAACATTGTTTGAATTTGAGAATTTTTGAATTGTTCAGTTTGGAGGGAAGAGCTAGTAATAAGTATAAGACTAACAACAAAATTAAAAAATAAAAATAGATAAATAGAATAAAAAAATAATAATGGAAAATCCAGCAGTAGCTGATTGAGACAAGGAGAAGAGAAGGCAAAATTTTGACATAGTAGTAGTTATAAGGGGAGGAAGCAGAATCAAACGTTAGCATAGTACGAGCTAAAGAGAACTAAGCAGAGGATATTCATGGGCAGCAACCCCTGAGATAAATGGTAGAGGTCATTTCAACGTAGTAACATCAATATGAAGAAAATAAGGGAAGTAAGTACAAAAGGACAACAATGTTTTATGTGCAGCGAATTGAAAGGAAAGAAGTCAAAAAGTAGTTTTTTGTAAGACTTATGTTAACATCTGTAGCTGTAGTTTTTTGTTGATATAACCATCTAATGCAATCGCATTATAGAATCATTTAATATATATGCATTTTGTGTGTTTTAAAACTTTCTCTACCCTCTTATGTTATTATTTTAGCTTGATGTACATGTAAATTTATATTCTATTCGGTTGTTATCCACCTGGGCCAATGAGACTCATGCAGATTCTGCATGAATCGAAAGATGATACAACATACATAATGTTAGATATTATTGTAGTGAGGTACATGAGGCTCCCAACTAAACTTCTATACAAAGTAGCATCCACTTTGGAACTTGTATCTTCCTTGGTTAATTCCTCACCAAGCGCTACAAGAGTTGCAACTATTGTGCATGTCATCATTCTAAACCTTTTCAACAAATCAGCTACATACTTTTTTTTTGAAAATGAACATCTTGTTACTTGTTGTTGCACTTTCACACCTAGAAAATAATGCATGAGTCCCAAATTTGACATTTAATATTCTTATTTAATTTCTGCCTGAAACTTCTCCATGAGAGTTTTACTGTTACTTGTATAAATGAGATCATCAACATAAAGACAAACAATGAGAATATCATTACCAATATGTTGGACATACATGATTGGCTCTGAATGGCTTGTACTGAAACCATTTTTCAAGAAATAACTATCAATCCTTGCATACCAAGCATGAGGATCTTACTTCAACCCATAGAGAGATCTTTTTCAACTTGTAAACCAACTGTTCTTTACCTCAAATTTCATAGCCCATGTGTTATTCCACATAGACTTCCTCATCTACATAGCCATTAACGAAGGCTGATTTTACATCCATTTGATATACTAGACACTTATGTTGTGCAATAATAGCTAATAAAATTTTGATTATATCAAGTCTTGCAACTGGAGTGAAAGTTTTTGAAAAATCTACTCTAAATGTTTATGTAAATCCCTTGGTAACTAGTCTTACCTTGTGTCTTTTCCCATAACCACCAACATGATATTTCACCTTATCAATCCATTTGACACCAATCACCTGTTTGTCTTTGAGAAGTTGCACTAATTTCCATGTATTATTTTTATCAATTATTTGCATCTCATCATCCATAGAAATAATCCATACCTTTTATTTTATTTCTTATTCATATGCAGAGGGTTCAACTTGAATTTTACTAATCAAAACATAATTAGCAATCACATTAATCCTCTGATAAATTTTATTTAAACTTTGTACCTTTTTAGAAGAGCTTGGACTTGATGTTTGGCTTGAAAAATCATCTAAAAGTGTGCTAGTAGATGAACCTAATGAACATGAGCTTGGAAAGCTCAAACTTGAACTACTATTGGGGCTTGAACTTTCACTTGAGCTTGTGGGGAGAGGAGGAACACTTCTAACTTCTATGTCCATTATTACTAGTGTTTTTTTTTTATTGTGTACATTTTTACCATTGTCATTCTCCCCCTTTATCAAAAACTACATCCCAACTAATAATCCATTTCTTTGTGTCAGGATTATAGAATTTGTATCTTTTAATTGCACCAAAAATCCCACAAAGATACGATGTTGGGATTTTACATTTAATTTGTACTTCTGAACTAGAATGTAAACATATGTAGGACAACCAAATACACGAAGATGAGCCACTAAAGGCTTGTGACCACTGTAAGATTCCTTTGCAGTGATGTTTTGAAAAGTTTTGGTGGGGCTTTGATTCAAGATATATATAGTTATTTCCAATGCTTTTCTCCAATAACAATTTGAAAGATTTTTTGACTAAAACATAATTCATGTCATTTCCATAATGTTATAGTTGTTTCTTTTTGAAATATCATTTTGTTGGGGGTATCGGCTGAAGTAAGTTGTCTCTTGATGCCATTTTTGTTACAAAAATTAGAAAAATAATTGGAAGTGAATTCTCTCCTTCTATCTGTTCGAAGTATTTTGAGATAATACTCACTTTGTTTTTCATCGATAGCTTTAAATTTTTTGAAGCATTCAAAATCTTTGAATTTCCCCTTAATAAAATAAATCTATGTGTGGCGAGAAAAATAATTAATGAATGTCAAAAATAATGATTCTTACCCAAAGATTCCTCTTGCATAACACCAAAAATATCAACATACTCAAGCTCTAGAGGAGATTTTGCCTTCCAAGATTTGTTCATTGAAAAACTATCTCCATGTTGCTTGCCAAATGCACACCTTGAACAAACTTATTCTTTTCCTTGAGTTGTTGGAAGTTCTCAGCATATTCTTCTTGTGAAGTAAATTTAATCTTTGAAAATTTAGATGACCATAATGTTGATCCATAATCATGAATCATTCATGGTTGCTTTGAAGGCATGCATAATAGTAGAATGTAATGTGAGAGGAAATAAAATGTTATTTATCATAGGAACCTTTGCTACGATATGATAATTAGTTGACTTATCAAATATTTTACAACAGTTGTTTTCAAACACAATTTTATAATTTTTTGCTACAAGCTGCTCAATACTTAAAAGGTTATGTTGTAATTTGGGCACATGCAAAGTATCATAAATGTAATTTGTTTCTCCTTGCTTCTTTTTCACAACGAGGGTAAATTTTCCCATCACATCAACCTCTTATCATCACCAAAATTTTACTTAACTTTTTATAGATGCATCTAATTTGACAAAGAGATCAGATTTACCTATCATATGATTAGATCAACCGCTATCCAAGAACCAAAAATCTTTTTGACTTTCTTTCACCAAATTGCATGTGAAGAAGGTGGAATACTTGGGATCTTCAAAAGACTCTTCAATATAGTTGGCTCTTGACTTTTTCAAGTCATATTTATTCTTTCTACACTCAGAATCATAATGCCCATAATGATCACAATATTTGCATTGGATGCTTCTCTGATCCAAAAAACTTCTACCTCTTCCTCTTTTTCTTCCTCTATTATAGCTTATTCCTCTTCCTCTACCATGTCCTCTATTATTAGAAGGCTCCACATGAAATTTATTTCTTTCAGAAAAATAAGTTGTTGATTTGTCTTCAACATTCACTTTAGACTTGAAACCTTGCACTAAACTCTCTGTAAAATGTTGCATACACTCCTCATGAGATTGTAAATAACCAACCAACTGTACCACTTTGAAGATGGTGAAATTTTTTCTTTCTTCAATGGCTATCATCATTGGGTCAAATTTAGGAAGAAGAGATCTCAATATATTCTCTACAATTTTTTGTTCTATAATTATTTCCCCTTGTGTTCTAAGATGATTCACAACATCTTGAGCTAGCCCTGGTAATAAAATATTGAACAAACTCAGCTTATTTCATCCTTAAATTCTCAAAATCTCTTCTTAAGGTTTGGAGTCTTACCAATCTAACTTTATCAGAACCTTGGTATGCGATTTACAAAGCTTCCCATGCATCCTTTGATTTTTTCATACCAGTAATATGGGAAAAAATTGAAATATCTAATGTGGATTGGATTGCAAATAGTGCTTGATTGTCTTTCTTTCTATCTTCTTTCAACTGAGTTCGTTGGTTTGATGTCAGAACATTTAAAGCATTTTGATCTGCAGGTTCTGTGTATCCAACTTCCTCTAATTCCCCAAAATCTTAGGACAATAGTTGGGTCTTCATCTTAATACTCCAATAATCATAGTTGTCTCCTATAAAAAATAGAAGCCGGAATGGAAAGTTGCTACTATTTACCATTTTGGAGATAATTGATAAGTTGAAATTGCTATCCACACAATTAAAAGTCTCGACCTGCCTCTGGTACCTATTGAAACGAAAAAAAAAAAAAACCTCTAACACTATACTGAGAGTTGTTAGAAATAATACGGATAAAATTAAAAACTAACTGCTCAAGAAAATATTGAATTCAGAAAAATATTGACTGAAAAGAAAAAACTTGAATTCAATGATTTTATTCCATATATGAAACTCTGTTCTTAAAATCTTTATATAAGAAAATGATCACTGAAATAAATTAGTTTAACAAACAGTTTTAAAAGCATGCTGCCTGTAATTCACTCTAAGCAGAAAATCTCATGCATCTAAATGCATGGAGTAAACAGTAGCTATTAATAAACAATTAAAATAAACTAAACTATCAGTTCGCTAATCAACGCATAGAGTGCAAACAACAGTCTACAAATCAATTTAAAAAAATAATCATGCATTGATCATGCATGAAGTTCGAACAACTCGAATATCTTCTTCACGCACTTGGCGGCAACTGTTGCAGCCCAGTACTGCGAAAAATCGTGGACTACGTAATCCGCCACCAGCAATTCCTCCACCCTGGTGTCCTCTTCGGTGATCCTCCAAGGGTGAAACACGTTGGCACAAGCTGCAGCATTGAAAGTAAGCAATAGGATGGCCGGAATGCCGCACTTAGCGGCAACTGTTGCAGCCCAGTACTGTGAAAAATCGTGGACTACGTAATCCGGGAACAGCCTTTGTAGGAGTTCCTCAAAAGGCTTCTCCTAGACGTCGAGCGCCGTCTTTAACAGGCCTTCCATTTCGTTGGGGCTGTGGGTGGTGTTTTCTGCATATGCTGGCAGATCCTCCACATGTGGCAGCACCACCTCTACCAGATCAATCTGCTGCGTGGACTCCTCTAACAACAATGACCTAATTTTAGAAAGATTGTGCGGGGTGGAGAGGAAGGATACTTTGACACCATGATTAGCGAGCCTTTTGAAGAGCTCGAAGAGTGGCAAGATGTGGCTGTGTGCGAGCCAGGGGAACATGAGTAAATGCATTTCCTTGTTCCTTTTAACTTTCATTATGAGAATGATATGCACGCCATTTATATTAAACGTTACAGTTACAGTTAGGGCGGCTATTCCAAGGTGGTAACGTATTCAAGACAAAGAGCCGTGACAGCCTCAGTTTGTACACAAAAGACAATGTGCTGCAAAACTCAACGTCACTCATACGAGATGATTCGAATTGGACTGAAACTTCAACCATACAACCTTCTCCATCTTGATTTCATATTGTTGAGTATTTAAATGCGTGAATTAACCAGTCGATGAGATGGTCTAAAAGAGCAATTGCCCGGTGGGACCAAAATACCCTAAGGTGGCAGGCAAAAAAACTGAAGTACTTTCGAATCTTAAAACATATCCGTCAATCCTACTAAGACGCCGTGGATAATTCAAATAAATATATATACAGTCAAATCATAAAATCACAACAGAGCGAAAATCCATGTATTTTATGATTAAAAATTTGAGCGGTGGATAATTATTAACTAATTTAAATAAATATAATGTCAAGTCAAAAATCCCAATTGTCTACATCTAACAAATATATTTTCAAATAAGAAATCAAAATGGTCTATGTCTATATCTAACATAGAGAAAAAAATTCTGTGTTTATGATTAAAAAATTGAGCGGTGAAAAATAATAGAATAATTTAAATAAATAAACAAATATATAATAAAATTAAAAGTCATAAAGTATTCATATTTAAATAGAGAGCAAAAATCTATGTATTTTATGTTTAAAATTTTGAAGATTTTTAGGAACACATATGCTAAGTACTATTATCAATCACATTAAGGAGGTCCAATGTAAATATTAATAATGTAAAAATAGTGATATTAATTGTTTGAAAGAGAAAAGAGATGAAAATACAAATGAGAAATTTTAGAAAGTTGCTCTTTGACATGTTAATCACTTTTTTTACACAACACAATTAATGAACTGTAGATAACATACCGTAATAGTGTTCAAATACTAGAAAACAATGCTTCACTTTAAAATTACATAATAACAATTGTTTGAAAGAGCAAGGAAATCAATCACATTACAAAACACAATCAACAAATAACATATGATGCATCCTCATCATATTCAAATATTAAGAAACATTATTGCATTGTAAATTACATGATAAAAATAAATAAATAATACCAAAGGAATGCATGAAATAAAATGTAATGAAAACTAAAGATATTATAAGACATTCTTGTTGATGTGGATTTTAACCACACCAAAGGTCTATGGGTTGCCACCCTTGCGTTTTTTGATGTTTAACACAACCCAAGGTAGGTGTTATAATTTATGGCTCTTCAATGTAGCCTTATATCCAGAAATTTTTTTAGAGCACATAGTTGGTACCACAAAGAAATCAGTTCTACCTCTTAGCTCTATTGTATACAAATATGTTTTCTAATTTACTCATGGTGAATACTATCAGTTGCTCTTAAACTTGAGTATGAATTAAATAAAAGAAACACAAAAGGAGAAAGTGTAAGGTAGAAAAGGGATTTATCATATTTTGTGGGGTTGCAACTACTTTAATAGACTATTTATGGGCCTCACTGAGGATTACCTCTATATGCATAGTTTTACTTAGGCTCAAACAAGAATAAATAGGTTAGAGAGTGTGGGGAACTTGGTGATGAGCATGATCCCTGTAACATTATATTATAAGATGAATATCCACAAAGATTGTAGGCAAACACATGTGCTTATGACTATTTTAAATAAACACAAAAAATTATAGAGATTAGTAGGTTAGAAATTAACTTAGCCTACATAAACACATCCTATATAAATCAAGATTTGAATACCAGAGGTTCTAATAATAGTAAACATCCATCACAATTATAATAAAAATCATCAAAGGGCCTCACAAAAGTAGAAATAAAAAAAGAACATTCTCTAAAATTTTGCAAGTTCTCTTGGTTTTCCATTAAAATTATGACCATTATACAACATTACAATTAGGGTTATATAAAACCATGGGAGATGAGACCCATCATCAAAGAGAATGAGATCCCATATATAGCCATCAAGGCTCAATTTGTTAAAACTACAATCATACATCAATAATATGTTTTGAACCTCTTAAGATGCACCCTAAATCCTTAATTATAAATAATAGTGCCATCCTCATTGCAAAGTATAGTTACGTTGATCCCCTTAAAGTAGGCCAATATCTTTTTTTTCTTTCCAACGAAGTGATAATGGCTTTTGCATCCCTCAACAACTCCTCTAAAGAAGTTCTCTTGTTCACAATAAATGTTTGATATAAATTGAAATCCATAAATGGCATGACATTTAACAAAACAAACATTCCCTTGTTGATCACAAGTACAATTTTATTCATCATATTGTTCATTCTAATAGTCTACTCCAAATATTGATGTGCATTTTGATAAATTGAAATACTCATAGTTAATGCCTAAATTAATTATTATAATGCATGAAAATTATTAGAAATAGCTTCCTCTACTTTTTCCATTAGCTTTGTTGGGAAGGTAGTTCTCACTTGGGACACTAGAGTTTTCAATTGTTATCTCAAATCCTCCATCATATTTTCTTCCATCTCATGGGTGGAATTCATAACTAAGATAAGGTTCTCAAAAATGTGGTCATCTCTATAATTTCTTCTTTTAAAATTCAAAGGGAACAAGTCTTCCTCTAATTTCCATGTTACTGGGTTACCTCTTAAGTGACCTCTAATTTCATGACCCTCTTGAGATTCCTAGTTCCTTTGTCAAATTTAAACTAGATGTCTAGGTCACGCTAATAAATACTTTTAGCCTTTTTCATTTTCTCAATTTATAAGGCATCTATCCAATCTCCTCCATTGACTAATCTAAGGATCCTTAAAGTGGTAGTCGAATAAGTTTTAGCTTGTGAGGTGAATGGGGAGACATAAGTTTAGAAGGGAGTTAGATGGAATTAGAAGGTGAAGGTGGGGGAATGAAAGAGAAGGTGGTACGTGGAATAGTGATAGGAACTAAAAATGGGGTCATATAGGCCCAGATTTGGTCATGTGACATGTGGATGGAAGGCCTAATGAAACTAGGGAGACCAGTCCTTACCCTCAAAGAGAAGATGGGCCTAGGGAAATTAAATCCAGGAGGACCTGGAATATATGTAGTTAGGGTCCATGAGGTAGCAATTAAAGGTGTGAAGTTATGTTGATGAAGAAGAAGTGGAGTAACTATAATTTTTTTGTGTATCCACATGGGGAACAAAGGGACCAAATGCAAAATTCACTATTGAAGGGCTATTAGGTTTAGATGTATAGGAAAAATTACATAGTTGGAGTGGGCCTATGTGCCTGAGTAATATCACTTGGGGCCTATGGACTTTGAGTAACAAGTGCCACTATTCCATGCCCAATATAAATCTATGAAAACCCTAAGGTTGATGTATTTCCATGAGGGGTAAAAATAAGGTTTAAAGAGAGGTGAAAGATATAGGGAAACAGTAAATGGTAAGGGATCCCAAAAAAACATAACTAGGTGAAGGACTAAAGTGTGAATCAAAATCTTGTCAAACTGGCATAAGTGTGGATTCGTAGTTAAGTAAATGGTTAATAATGAATAACATTATTATCATTTATATATTAATGACCAAGTTTTTTTATTATCTTTATCTTTCATGAAAATTCAAGTCCTATCAAATAATGATGCCATGGAGGTTAGACATATACAAGCCCTGATTGATCACTGGATGAGTGCTCTTTGTAATGTGAGTTGTGTCCCCGTAGATTATCCATCATAGGAATCACCACCTCCATTTCATATAATTCATAAGATTCAATCTCACATCCATAGTCAATTTTCTCTTCCCCCTCAATCAGGGACCTAAATCATCATTGCCATGTAGAAGTTATGATGTCGTTCCTTCTAGATGGGGGCACTAGGTTTACCTCTTGGAACTATGGTGTAACCTTTTGATGGATTGAACATTACTATTTATTGGTCTCTTTTGGACCCCATGGATGGTTGGGTGGCTTTAAATCCTCTCTATGTAGAGCCTTTTTTTATACTCTATTAACCAAGGATTATCCACTTCCTCCTTCTGGTGTAGCGTTTATTGCTTAAATTTAATATATGTACTTGAGATACTTGTAATGATGTGATTTATCATGAAATATCCAATGTTAATGTTTGATCTTGTTTATTTTATTATCATGTTTTCAACCATAATTTTATTGTGATGGAGAGTTTGGGATGTCCATAGAAACCAATTGATTTAATATGTAGCCTTTTATATATTATTATTATATTCATAATAATAATCATATTAAATTGTTTCAATACTAAAAATAAGAAAATGATAGTGAAATTTCAATGCTATATTAAATAATAGATGGTGTTAATGCATGTGAATCTAATCTTTTCCAATAAAGAATTTATTTTTTTATTTAATTGAGTGAAAACTAGGTTTTAAAGGTCTCAAAACCTAGTATAAATGAGGAAAAGATGTGTCATTAATTCCCAATTGGGACACCTCTACTAGTGGTCATGAAGTAGGCCAAACAATCACAAACTCCACATGCCAAAAGCCCAAAAATAAGTACAAATGTACAATAGTACCTTTCTATCATAAACATCCTTATTGCAGTCAAGAAAACTTTCATGAAACTTCCCCTATCTTCCACATGTCCTTCATATAGAGCCCCACCTACATTGAGGGTCAAGCTGGGTCATTTATCATACTTTTCATAATCTTCTTATAATGAAGAGTCATGATGAAGGACTAGACCTTTGGTCCACCCATCCTTGTCTTTTGCAATTTATGAATCGAATGGTAAATAAATTTCAATCAGTTTTAAGGATTGAGATTTATCTTCTGCTATAGTATCTTCAAATGATTTTAAACTTAGTATTTTTGTTTGTTGAATAGATTCCTTCGAGACCATTTGGCCTATTGTTTTCAATCCCAAACCCAACACCCTCTTAGTGGATTATCAACTTTGGGATCATCCTCTAAGTGAATAAAACTTATAGTTTCTCATTTTTAGTAACATTCTTAGTCTTGTATGAGGTCGATTCAGAATCTTTGCTCACCAATAAGGGGCATTCATAGTGAGATGGGAAGGATTAATGTTTATCCACTAGGATTTTTTCTTCTTTCTTTTGATGTGGATGCAATCTTTGGTCAGATGTCTTATGTTAAAGAAACTTCAACATTAAAATAATAGACCTTTTTATTTGATGGGTTGGGACCAAGAGTGATCACCTGCTTGTAAATTAATTTTATTAGGAAGATCTTTAGAGATGTTGACATTGATAAAAAATTTGGCAAAGGTTATATGATAAAAGGATGTAGTATTCGAGTGTGTTTGTAGAAAATTTCTAAATTTAGGATCAGACCAAAATTGGAGTGGAAGATAGGGTACACATATCCAAATTAGTCTTTTATTTAGGGGTCCAATAAGGGGGTTAAAGTAATGGGCCAGGGTTTCATGATTAAAGGGTGTTGATTTAGACTCTATAACTAACCTTGAATCAACTTGTCATATTTAATGCAATAAAATACAATAATAAAAAATATCTTGGCACTAGGGTAGATTTCAAGGCTACCTTGCAGAAGAGGTTGCTAGTGCTCTAAGATCTAGAAATGTAAGTCCTGATGTTCTAGCTAGAGATTTACAAATCTACAAGTGATGTTGTTGGAAGAGAAAAAGTATTCATGGATAAGTAGCTTCTTAGTTTGCTCCTCATAAAAAATCACAATATTAGGAGAAGAAGTGGGTTTAAAAGGCTTTTAAGCTAATCTAGGTGGTGGTTTGGATGTAGCCTCAATAAAAGATCTAGACTAGTTTTGCATCGTGCCTTTGTTGGAGTCGAAACATAAGTCAAGAAAGGGATCTGTGTACTCTTAATTTATAACCACCTCATGGTGTGGGTTGAACATAGGGAATATTCCAATATACCCATTTGAGGCATGAGAGCTATTCGCCACTCCTATTTTGACCATAGAAGATGGTTGAAGCTAAGTGTCATAGTCTTTGGAAGTCATGGAATATACATTTGGGAGGGTAGTCAGAACTAGGATCTGAGGGTTAAGGGTCCTAAGGAGCTCATCCTTTATCAATGCTATGGTATCCACTTGATTTTTAATTGGATTTTTTATGGATGGCCCATGTTTGAGTGTAATTAATTTTTAATTAAGTGAAGGTTTTTCAAAATAATTTAATTTAATTATTATTTTTTATGATATTTTTATTTGTATTTTTTGAGAATATTTTTATAAAGAATTATCCTTTTAATTTAAAATATTATTTATTTTAAATAATCTATAATACCTTATTATTATTAAAAATGATTAAAAAATATTAACATAATAACTACTCTTAAGAAATTATTTTAAGACAACTTAAATTTTATTCAAATATTTTTTAAAAAAAAATATATCATATAATATTAAATTTTATTAGACATACTAAGTTTTATGCTTTTAAATGTTTAAAAAAAATATTACTCCAAACTATTACTTAATGATTTTAGAGTATAATATTAATTTTTTAATATATATTTTTATTTTATTCTAAAACATTTCTAATCTAACTTGCATGTTTAATGCATAACTTACACCTATATTATTAATTATTATATTTATGATTTAAATTTGATAATTTTATGATTATATATACATTTTTCAACATAAAATACAATAATTTTTTATAAAAAATAATATTAAATGTAAAATAAAATTTTAAACACTGTATTATATATATTACAAAATAAATTTAAATTTAAAAATAATATTAAATAAATAACTTTACAAATTTTTATTTTTATTTTTAATTATTTTATAATAATAGGTGGAATGGACTGCCATGTATAGGCCATGATCATATTATTTCCATTTGACTCAATAAAGTCAATTGTAAGCAACTCCCTTTGTTTAGTCTTTCATATTTTATATCGTAAGCACTTCTTTATTCATCATAGTCAAGGCCTAAATTTAATGTCCATATGATTGTATTTAGGTTTTTAATCCTTAAATACAAAAATTTATAAGGTATTATAATAAATATATATATTTTTTAATATAATAAATTATGTTTATATTTAAAAAACAATGTTAAATAGAAATTTAAAAAATACATAAAAATAAAATCATAATAAACAAATTCGAATACAAAGAATATATTGTAAGAATTAATGTAACTTTTTCCTTTCATTATGCAAATCATATGCACGTCATTTATACAGTTACAGTTATTAGGGCGGCTATTCCAAGGTGTTAATGTATCCGAGACAAATAAAACTTAAAATTATACAACCTTCTCCATCTTGATTTCATATTGTTGAGTATTTAATTATATGATTGATATGGTCTAAACCAGCAATTGCAAAAAACAAAATGAACTTCAAACCTTAAATCATACCCCGTCAATCTTAGAAACATGCCGTAGACGATTCAAATAAATAAATAAATATACAGTCAAATTAGAAATCACAACTGTCCATATTTAATCCATATTATTTAGCATTTAAATACATGGTCTAAACGAGCAGTGCAAGTGGATTGAAGGTATATTTGTAGCTGTCATTTTCTTTCAATTCAGAATGTTTGGTTTTGGATGCTTGTTATCCAGCTTGTGGATGCATGATTGTAACCCAAATTTATATACCTTCAAATAATCGAACTAAATATAACTCAAACGTATGTTTTATATATTGTAATAGATGACACTATTTTTTTGTTGTCATAATGTACCCTTTCTCTTCTCGTGTTTCATTTTGATTTTGATGTTGAGGTTCACGTTGATGTTAGTACTATTCAATTAAATATAACTCTTATTTTTGAAATCATTTATGTTTTAACGAGATCATTAATATGTATGGTTTTGGTTGAAGTATAAGAGGTTTGAATGAAATAATTAATCTTATTTTAAGTTAGAGACGATTTTCCTTTCATCTTGTACGTTTTTAGTGGAAATGGAAGGGGTTTTCTTAATTTTGATAAACTACCTTCAATAGTTATTTTTAATTTTCTTGCACTGCATACAAGAGGTAATTTAGGTTTTCTTTATTAAATAAAAGTGTCAAATATTATAAGATTTAATATAATTTATGATAGTTGTTAGATCTTTCCTATGATTATGTCACTTCATAAAGACCCTGATGTTTATAGTATTCACTTTTAAGAGAACATTATGTAGGCTATTTGTATCCTGTAATTCCGTGAACTTGTTTTGGTTTCCACATCTGACACTTTTATCGAACACAAAACCCATGGTTAATATGCAGAACTATTTCTACTCTTAGTGGCTTATTCAATATAATGTAACCATATGTAGTTGTTCAGTTAGCCATGTGGCTATTACAATCACATGCCACTTAATTTGTGAATGGTAGTTATAAAGATACATGAACTTATATAATAAATTATGGTGAATGCATTTGGATTTGAGTGGACATAAAAGCATATATAATAAATTATGGTGAATGCATTTGGACTTGAGTGGACATAAAAGCATGCAATGCATCAACAAAGTCCATGAGAAGAAATGAACTTTAAAAATGAATTTCACACTTGTGTAACCCCAAAAGTGCATATAATAGACATGTAGATGGTCCAAATTTCTGAAGGTGACTTATGCCATGTATTAAAATAAATATGATTTTGGTTTTAGGCACGAACATCTATATGTCTTCAGTTATTTTTAGTGTTCATTTTATTTGTGTAAAGGCATTGAAGAATATTTTGATCATTTATGTGGCCTGTTGTCCACAAAGATAAAATATGCTTGTGTCCACTCCATTTAAAAAACTAGAGTGTCCAAAACCATATTTTATCTTTGAGGACACCAAGCCACATAAATGATAAAAATGTTCCTCAAAGCCTCTACACAAATAAATATGAACACTAAAAATAGCTTAAGACATACAAATGACTTATGACCCTTTGTAGGTGTATTATTCATTGGAGTGGCTATGTTGTTATATATAAGTGTGAAGACCATTTCTCCATGGCATTGTGGCCATGTAAACAAGATGGAGCTGATATAATATTATAGTATTTTGTATTCCCTTATTCCCTTTTTCCTCTAAAGGTTACTATATTCATAAGCATTACCATTCTATAGCTCTTATACTATTGAGCTATGTACTCTTTACAAATATCTTGATAACATCTCTATCCCACATTGTGTACATGGATAAGCTATTTTACAAGACATTATCACCTTACATATATATGGTGAAGATTATTTCTAGTTCTATGCTATGTTGATGCTATTACTTATAGAAAATAAATTAGAAATTTGTTTGTCTTTTGTGTATGGTCCTTGTCCCTTGTTTTAAATTTATTTGAACATCTTTATGAGATATTTATTGGTATGTGAAACATTTAAAAATGTCTATTTCTTGTGGTCTTTTACCCTTTATTTTGTACCACATATGAGAATGTCCATTGTTTATGACATTAATAATATCGTTTATGTGTGGCACTTGGTATATTGTTTACAATATTTTCTTGCATGACATTTGAACATGTCCCTTACATGTGGCCCTTGGCCTTATTTATGGAATTACACTTCTTGTGTTTGTGTGCTTGTTGAGATTTTTAATTTTGATGAGTACCATGATCCATAACATGCATTAGCTATTGCATACACTTCTATTACAAATAATATTATGACTTTCCTTGATACATCTATCCATATTTAACACTTTAGACCTTATCTCATATGTTACATACATGATTGACTGATACATAGCTAATTTTGTTGACATAGTTTTCATGTATGAGGTAATATTTAATGATTACAATTTAATACACATGATGTAATTAAATTTTATTTTGAGATGAGTGACTTTAATGATACACTTTCCCTCACCTCAAAATGGGGTAATTTCAGAGGAATTTTTCATGCATGAGCTAATCCTCCATGAGAAAAATCAGATTTGGGTTTAGAATATAGTTTCTAAGAATTAAAATAGTTTAAAAAATTTAACCATTTTAAAAAAAATATGTGGGAATATTCCATCCATATGGACTCACATTATAGGAATAGGTTAAAATTTCATATAATTTTATGCATGATATATATTCATACACAAGATTCAAAAAATTTACAAATTTGCATCTACACACAGTTATAGATTTTACATTTATCACAATGGAGACATTATATATATATATATCATTACATGTTTTTAGTAATATTTTATATCTTTGGTCATGGTAGGATCATATATTTTTTCCATTATATTTTGATCATGTACACAAAAACTAAAGAATAAAGTGAAAATTGAATATACATGTTGAATGTAGTGGTTGATTCAGTTAAAGTGCATAATGCATAACTTGGAGGTTTAGTTATATTTTGTATTATTGTCCAAATTTTTTTTTGAATTCCAAACATTTATGTCTTGGTGTTTCAAAGACCAACAACAAAAATTGAGGTATGTGCATCCCTCAATGGGTTCTATTTTTTTATGCATGTTGATCACTCTCAATTCATCATTGGTTCAAATAAGGAACTAATCTATCGAAGTACTTCATTGGAATAACATAGTCTACAATGCTTCAAAGAAGCATCAGTTCAATTTTTTTTTATAAAAATAACATTGGTTTCAAACATGGAAGTGTATTCCTCCTTCGTTTTCTTTTCAAAATTTAGGATTTTTAAAGATCAAGAATTTTAAATTTGAAATGAACAAAATGAATAATCTTTGAGGTATTTGAGGGTTGTCTAAGTTAAAGTTCCCCACAGAAATGAAATATCGACTCAAAGGCCAAGTGTGTTGCACACACTCATGCATATATTTCCTTTTACTTTAGTAATTTAATCTACACACTAAATGGAAGGAACATATAATCATTAAAATTATGTCATGAATATTTCATTATGCCATTTTTGGCCCACTTCCAGTTTAATTAACTTGACCACTTAATATGGATCTATTCTACCACCTCACTTTATCCTCAGTGCCTATAAAGACCTATCACATTCTAAGAATATTAAGCCTCAGTAAATGTTATTAGTCACTAAAAACCTCTTTAAGTATCTATATGAACATCTTAGATACAAAAAATTACACATTATCCTTCAGGACAAATTGAACAAGATGGGTCAATAGTGGAATTTGATTTTGACACCTATGGGTTGATCCTATCCTTCACCTTAGCAAGAATTAATTTTCAAATTTAAAATCCCCATCGTAGTTTAGTTGGTACTTTATAAATAGTTAGTGTGAGGTTTTCTTCTTTTTGATTTCTATAAAATCACATCTAAATAACCTATTCTATCACTTAATAATTTTAGTATTGAGGCAATTTACACTATTACACACTGATATATATATATATATATATATATATATATATATATATATATATATATATGATTCTAATAATTTTAATCAATACTAAGCTAGGTCAAGAGCATATTTTATTTGATTAAAATCAAATAATTATCAAGTATTCAATCCATCTCTAGATGCATACATGTAGAAAAAGGAACATGATAGTAAAAAATACTCTAAGTGGGAAAACTATGTAGGCTTAATTTACCTCTTATGAGTATTAGATATCTAGGAATAGATCAACCATAATGTGGGTGATTGGGGTTAACTTATACCATTTAACACCTTTTTTCTCTTTGAATGTTGTAAGTTATTACAGTCCCTATTGGGGTTTGATGTTTGAATAAGTCATTTAAAAGTCATCCACGTGCATCCAAAGATTAAATATATACACACAAGTTTGATTTAATCATGGATAGATAACTGTACTCTTAGTTTCTTAATTTTTTGAGGAGGGAAAAACTAACTAGTAGAATAAATAGTACCATTCGATCTTATCTCCTTCCTTATTATCCTAACCCTGATTAGTTACAGTGAAAATTCCAATTGCATATGCAAGATTAATCTGAGTTAATTATATTTAACTATTAGTTACTTACACATAATTAGGATACAAATAAAAAAATAGACAAATCCACTGGTGTTGTTGATAATTATCCTTATTTCATTCGATTGTGTTTTATATTTTTCAATTATTCATTTTCATTCTACTTATTGCAATATATTTTACAATTTTTTCTATCTTTATACCCATTTTATCTCAATCAGATCAAATAAATGAATTAATTATAAATTATGATAAAATAATATCTAGAATAGGGAGAAAAATCATATGTATTATACAAACCCAAAAATTGAGTTTGATAAAAGTGTCTCCACATAATATTCAATACAAGTATATCAATCATATGATGTTTTTTACATGTAGTGCAACTCAATAAGGTTCTTACCTATGTGGATTACTTAATTTTCATATTCAATTCCTTTCTCATTTCATTTTCACCCTTAATGTGCATGAATGCTATAACTGTATTGTTTATGTATATGTCATTTCCATTTTACAATTGATATTTATATAGATAAAAAATACTAAGATAATTAGCAAGAGAAAATATGAGAATTTGGTTTAATTTGGATGAGATAAAAGTGAAAAAAACTAACCAATACTAAAAAATAATACATAAGGAGAGGTGTGATTCTTTAAATCATTAACTCTTTTATGTGAAGTGTATCACCTTTGCATGGATAAATGCAATGGTAATTGTGTACAAGGTGGTTTTCATGACAACAGTTTCATAATGTGATTCACAATGTGATTGTGTAGGTAGGGATGGTTGCCTAGACTTGTGTGGAGAATACCTATGACAGTTGTGAAAGATTGTCACCATGCATAATAATGGACCAATATTATAAGACATTATGCATAATTTCATTGTACACTATAAAATGTTTCAAATTGGAGTGCAGTGATTTTGTCATCACAAGGTGTTGTAAGGATATTTACAACATATCGAAAAATAAGGTTAACTAAATAAATTTCATGTAATTTTTTAACTATATCTATCAAAATACATAAATTATGGTAACATAATTATCAAACTCTAATACATAATTTCTAAGGAGTGTTACACATTAATCACTAGACATAGTAGATGGTGAATGATGATTCATTTATTGTGTGAATATTACAAAGTGAGTGTTAGATAAAATTAAAATTCTTATAAAGAAGGATATTAGTAAAAAAGGTGGGTGAATTTAAAATACACATGGTTAAGCATGTACATTTTAAAATATAGTAAGTATATGTATGAAGGTTACATAACCTTGAGACTTAGAATAGCATTATAAGATGGTGTAGTTTATTTTATAATCAATAAGGTTATTGTACTAGGATTTTAACACAAAATTGGTTTTTGTTGCTAAGGTGGTTGCATTTGTATAACCATTAGGAAACATTGAGAGTAAGATGTAAATGTTTACCCTATTTTTAGAACAAATTCACCATGTTTTTCCCCATGTTAACACTCTGAACATGATGTATGTAATATTTGTTTTCAAATCAATGGAAAATAGCTATGAATTCTTCTCTATCTTGTGAATGCAATTCAATAATATATTATTATTTCTATGTTGATTGGGTATCTAGTTTTATGTTATAAACTTAGGTTATAAATTCTTCTCTACATTGTCATTTGGGAATGTTATGTTGATAGTATTTTAAGGACATCCTAGACTTATGGATTTGATAAGAGAAAGTGTTTGAATATTTACTTGCAATGTATGCTTTAGGGTTTCAATTATCATTTGAATTGGATTGGCACCAGTCAATGCAAACCATCCCTGATAGTTTTCTTAGTTTGTTTACTTAAATTTTTGGATTTTTATAAAATGAATGATATCATGGATATTGAAGGACTTCTTACTATTTGAAAGACACCACACCACTATTTTATATCTACCTAACTCGTCCTACCTGGCCTACCCTACAAATAATACATGTCATTGACTATTTTAAGAATTATTTGCCCATAGATGCATCAATATTGCAAATATGAAATGTATATGTGTTTTGTTCTTTAAAGCTCAACTTTGAAATCTTCCATTTGGCCCCTAGTTGTCATAAGTTTCTTTAGAAATGAAGGTTGTAGTCACTTTCCCATTTGTCTTTAGTAGCTTGTGTCTGACTTGAAGCATTTGTTCATTTTGTGGGGCAACTCTTCCCAAGTGAATTGAATA
Source organism: Torreya grandis (assembly GCA_037957365.1). Taxonomy (NCBI): domain Eukaryota; kingdom Viridiplantae; phylum Streptophyta; class Pinopsida; order Cupressales; family Taxaceae; genus Torreya; species Torreya grandis. The sequence goes on from JARHVA010000692.1 coordinate 94,243, forward strand.
GGATTGGTTATATCCCTAGTCAGATTTGTGTTTGTGCTAATAATCACCATGGATATTGAACTATAGTATCCCTCTAATCGAACAAGCTACCACTTAGGTCCTCTCACATTGGTTCAAGTAGAGCCAAAATTAGTAGGGAGCTAGCCATACCTTCTATCAATGTCTCTCAGTCATTATCTATGTTTAGTCCATCCTGATGCTAAACCATTCCCTAATTATAATGACATAATTTTGGGTTTACCATCCACATTTGCCATACTACCCAAGTGTTCAAGGATGAGTGCAAGAGGTGTACTATTGGGAACCACCAAGTTCATACACATCTATGCATAATAAGTTTATCTCTAGCCCATTAATATTTATAACATATTATAATATATCACATCTGAAAAAACAAATAAACATGAAATACATCACAAATAGCATTATGATCATTTTTTACATAATAAGGTTCTTCCTTAACCATGGAAAATTCTATGCATGGGTTTTATAGACATTGTGTCAGTGTTATATACATGAACCCTAACCATATCGATCAAGAAAAATGTATGTGGTAGTCAAGGTGGCATAATCCATACATCAGTTCTAAGTCACTTCAATGGATAATGTCATTTTAGTGATAAGTTTAATCAAGTGCATATTTTTTAATTTTAAATTTAGTTCATACTATTACATTCATAGTAATGTTATTTCTTGCCATGCAAATGCATAAGCTACTATAGATATAACATCCATGAAAAATAAATGAATGAGAAATGCATCACACATATCACTCTAAAAATAAATCTACATAATAATATTATAGCTTACCAATGGATAATTATATTTAGGGGTTTTATAGACAATGAATGGGTGTTATATCTATGAACCCTGCCCATTTATTACAAGAACAAATGTATTTGGAATTTGACATAGCATAAGTCGGCCACTAGTTCCAAGTCACTTCAAGGGACTATGTCAGCTCAATTATATATTCATCCAAGTTTTTAATTTTAATTTTCTTATCAACTCATACATATGTATGCAGTATAGTTGTCTTTCTTACTCATAGATGTAAATTTAGAACATCCTATAAGATATGGAATCTATTAAAAAAAAGTGATATATGTCATAAATAACACTTCAAAAGATATTCTGCACAACAAGATACATTGTTACCCATGAAAAACAATATGCAAGGGTTTCATATAGAAACAATGCATGAAAACTAATCATATCCATAAAGCACAAACATATGTGGCAATTAAGGTGGAATAATCCAACCACTAGTTCCATGTTACTTAAATAAAATATATTAATCTAATGAATGCAATGTATATAAAATCCTAATAGTTATTTTTCCCTTAAGAATGTGTCCATGTCCAAAATAACACTTCTCAATGAAGCTTACATTTACTATAAGTACTTACTTAAATTCATTGAGGTTGATGATGATACCTCCAAATATATATCTATGAATTCTTCCCATCTAGATCGATCCTATAAATAGTGTCTTTATATTTATTATCAACGACTTCATGGTGATTGATAACACCATAGATACTATTTTGGGGAAGAAACTAGCCAATCATGTATAAGCTTGAATGTTTAAACCCCACAGATTGTTTTTACATTAACGAGTCCATGTATAAGATATTATATTCAATTTTATTTTTATATAAATATATCAATAATAGTAGGAATATAACAGCAAGAATTTCACAATCTATTCCAAATGACAACATATTTGCTTTAAATAGTCATGAATAAATTTGAATGCTTATGCACCTATAAGTTATAGATTATGGATTTGAGTATTTTAGGGCTCTCCATTTATTGAATTTGTGTGTAATCTTCCTTTTGACACTCTAAATCATGTTGTGAGAAACTAATTTCTTTCTTTCAACTCGACAAGTGGAATGTGTGATAGTTAAAACTTAAACCACTCATCAATAATTGTTTTAGATTAAAAATAATAATATATCACTCATCAATCATTGTTTTAGAATAAATATAATAATATATCACTCATCAATAATTGTTTTAGAATAAAAATAATAATATATCCTCACATTGATTGTGGCCTGAGAAGTATCCACATTTTTTTAAAAGATAGAATCATCCCAAAAATAGTTTCACAACTTTACCTCCATGAAAATTAATTGGAGTCTTGCATATTCTTGCATAAGTTATCCTATCATCTTACGCCCAATTTCTCAATTTCAAGCACGGACCCTAATGAAGAGAATGGGCTTACTTCCTTGCTAACTATACATTTCCTTGGTCTTAATCCCTAACAACCAAATCCTATCTTTGGACAAGCTTGATATATCTAAAATATTCAATTTTTATTATATTGGGAAGTATTATTTTATGTGTCCCATTAGATTAATAAAATATGGTGAAATTCATTTATGGCAGAAAATTTTTATTATAAAATCTTGAGAAAACCTTACTCCCATACTCTAGAGTTAAAAATCACCACTCAAGTAAACCTGGATGGTCAATCTCACATCAAAGTAATAATCATTGTTGTTCCTCCTTGTTCATCATCTTTGGCATTATTTTCTTAATGCATTATCCTTTGTCAGTAAATAGCAATCTCACTTCGTGTTTATATGTGTTTGATGTGCTTCAATGAAGAAGAATTTGGTCTTAGCTTGCATATTCATATAATATATGTTCTCAAACAATGGATGCAAATGATGTTAGACACACTCCTTATGCATAAGTAGTATTAGATATAAATAAATTATACTAATGACCATGAATGATCAAAATTATGTCACTTAAACTCAAGAATACATAAAATTACAATAGAAAGTGATAGGATTTCGTGAAGATCAAGAAGAACATTCTGAATGGATATGGTCAAGAATTGAAGTGTAAAGGACAAGCTGGGATTTGTAGCTTATAGAAAGACTTGAGATCTTGTATATAATTATATTTTATCGTAAATATCATGGTCACAAGGAAAAATATAGCTTATTTTTCTTTGATTTTTGATCATGTGTCTCTGGATGGATAATACCCATCATTTAAAGAAGAAATTGAAGGTCCTTTATTGTTTCAATGAAGGATGAATGCACATTGTTTAAACAATCTCCCTTCAATATATATTATAGTTTATATTTTAGTTTTCAAAGCATGCATAACTATCAACAAACCTCAATATTCTGAATAGGATTAGACAATGTTATATAATATTGCAAGAGCAAAGATTTGAAACATGGTTTTTCTCTTTTGTTCACTTATAGTATCATATGTGGTAAATTTTTTAATCCTAACCTTTAATGAGGAAAGTGGAGAATTAGCCTCTAGATGAGGCCTTTTGAAAATTGCATCAGATGTACTTTCATGGCCTGTACTACCGCTTCGATTTTGCTTAGGGCTTGAATATGAACCTCCATGTAGGGACTAAAATAGAAGAAATAACATTAAAAAAGATCAATATAGAAAAAGTTATTCAATCTATTTTATCTGATAAAAAGAATGAGTCATAACAAGGTCACCATGGCTCTATTTTGATGGTTGTTTTGAAGTGTTTCTTTTCCTTATTGCAAGTAATTGGATTGTGGTCTGTGAAACCTGATATCTATTGTCTTGGAGTTGAGGAAATACACTACCGACATGTTGAAGCAGTTGCTTTTACCAAAAGTGAGAAACCTAGTAGAAGAAAGCTTTGAAGGAATGGATGGGCATGAATATTATAGTCTGGATTCATGCCACAGATGGTGGGATTTGAGGATTGTCTTTATCCCATGAGATTCAAGCACATTAGGTTGGCCTAGTTCATTGATTTTGTAAGGGTTTGAGGGCCCAAATCCTTTTAAGAATGTAGTAAGCAAATTAACAGTGTTGTAACTAGTTGCCATGGGAATGTACTCTTCCTTAGCATTATAAAACTAGAACTAAGCCAAATTTGCATGTCTAGTCCATAGTGTGCATAAGAGCTTAAAGACGTAGACCATTTTCCTATATCTCATATAGAACAAGTATTATTCATCCTATTAACTAGGAGTTGTAAGCTGTAATTAGGAAGAGATGGAATCTGTTGCTTTCCATCTATATTATTGGATAAATTGAAACCATCATCTGGTTGAAGTTGGGTGTTAGTTGGCTCCTCATCTCCCAACCCTAGACATTTATTCCATTTTCTTTAGATGGTTTTGATTTCAATCTTGATTTAGAAGTTACTGCTCATCTTGCCTTAAAATCCTTGAGTTACACAATACTTCATTCAGATGTGGAGCAAAGTTGTTTTACATGATTTGTTCATTGGCACCATTGTCCTTGCATGAAAAATCATCAAGATCAACTATGTTGGTTTACCTCAAGACCTAATCCTTCTCTTAAAAAAAATTGACCAAAAAAAATTGTACTGTATTCATCCTTATCAGAATCTTATTCAAAGGACAAAACCTAGAAAACTATCTTCACTATAACTTCAAGACCTAGATAAATGTAGTTTTGTTTACATTTCTAATGGCCTATCATGGTATCCTGAAAGACCCAAAAATTGAAGATGCCAAAATTATGTCAGAAATAAATGAATCAAAAAAGATATTATCCCAATAATTTTCTTCTTAGGTCAAGACTCTTACATGATAAAATCTTGGTTCCAGACATGGCTATTCGGGACTCCACCAAAAGAACACATCTGTAAACTAGAATCTAAAAAAGAGCTTGGATGATCTCCACATTCTTGGTGACCCAAAGTTATTAGATTCCATTAGTATAGAAAACTATACAATATCAAAGTCTTACCTACCTGAATCTGGCCCTCCTAATTATTATTTATATAACATACACAATCAACCAACCATCTACTATAATATTTTCTCTACTTCAGATTCTTCAGTTTTATCTTGTTCTGATAGACCTTAGATCGCCTTTGTTGATCAAGGCCTTGAATGGTTGACTTTATTTTATACTTGCATCCAATAGACCTTAAGATATGATTATGGAATGAATGAATGACTTGTTGGGTCTATCTACCCCTAGTCTTTGGATTCTTATAAGAGGGATGGATTCTTCATGTTGGATGAGTAAATCTATATGCTTAATTTATTCACTGTCATCTTCCTTTAGTTCTAAGGCTTGATGACAAGCATATGATGAGGATGGTTTTATTTATTCTTTGTATAAACACACATGAAAAAACAATAAAGGCCTTATAAGAATAGTTACAGTGGTTATGGTAAGTTGACGATGAGAATTAGTCCTGTCATATTAAATAGTTATGTCATTCTCAATGATGATAACTAGTGACCAACAAGTGAACCTCAATAAGATATATCGTAGTCCATTTAACAGTAAAAAAGAATAAAGATGGTGAACACTAGTGTCTTAAAATCCATGTCTATAGAAAACCTACTATGTTCTCTAACTTGTTTCCATATTATATTATAATACCATAGGCTTCCTTTGTATCTGCCACTACACCTAAGGTTTACTTTGGAGTAAAATAAGAAACGAAAACCCATGTGAGGTCAAAATCAATTAAGTGCCCTCTCTTTTAAGATGATAACTGTCTGGCATTATAAAATTATTCTCACAAAATGCATTTTATTTATGTATTCTTTCATTACGATTTTAATTTTTCTTTCTTCTTTTACAAATACAAAAGATCAATAGTAAAATGTATCAACAAATGCTTCCAAGTAAAACTGAATTTATTGAAAAATTTGAATGTATATGGACTATATTTCTCCAAGACCAAAAGGATGGTACTTTTATTGTACATTTGTTGTTATTTGTAGGTAGATGCACAATCACTTCACTTTTCATCCAAATGAGCAATTTATGACTCTTGTTTTTAATATTGTAGTGTCAATGACAAAGTTATGTATTGGATCTGGACTTGGAGCCCTTCAATGCATCATTTTAGGGATATATGTTGGTAATACACATAATTTATTTAACATCCACATAGATGCAAGTGATATTTCCTATTATGTGCTTAGGATTTGAATTCTTAGTCTATTGGCAGCCCCTTCACATGTAGCAGCGCCACTCCACCAGATCAATCTGCCATGTGGACTCCTCTAACAATAATCACTTAGAAATATTAGGTTGGGTTGAGAGGAGGGATAATTTGAAACCAGATTAGTGACCCTTTTGGAGAGTTCTAAGAATTGAAAGATATGGCCATGTGTGAGCTAGTGGAAAATGACCTTGAATGCATTTCCTTGTTCCCTTTTGTTAGGCCCATTTTAAAGCTAAGTAGTGGACCCACACCAACTCAGTGAACACCTAGGCATAAGGCAATCATGGTGGATGATTTTTGTTTTGTCTTCTAGTGGTGCCAGCTAGTTGGCAGCTAAAAACTCCATTTTAAATCAATCAACATTGGGAAATAGGTGCACATGATAGCAATTGGCCATTAAAGATAATCAACTCTTTTTGAATCAAGTAGCATTGGGAAATGAGTACATGGGATAATGATTGTGCATTATAGACAAATCATAGTAGAGATGGTAGGATGTGTACCTCCATCACTAGCTCAGTGATTAGTGTGCTCCATTCCCCGTGATCCTAGGATGATCCAAAGCCCTATAAAAGAAAGCCGATTTTAGTTAGAGAGCAGGGATGGACTGGAGTAGTGAAGCTCTAGTAAATTGCTACTAGATAGTTACCATTAGTGTTAGAACTTAGTTTACGATACTTTTTGGCAAAACCCTTTGTAATGCCCAAGCTCTCTTGTGAGTTTATGGGCTTGTAGAAGCTTAAGTCAAGCTTATGCTCATTTTTATTGATGTTATTTGTATTTTTATTTAACATATTTAATGAAGAATGATTTGTGTGAATGTTTGATGGATTAAATGCTTTAATTATTTAGAATTTATATCGAGATCTCATGAGATTATAACCTAACTCATTCATGGTGGGTCCATATCTAGAAATGAACCATACACCTATGATAGGAAATGCATCAAGTTTGATTAAGACCCTATACCCTAAATTGATACCCATACCTAAGCATAAGTCTATGCCTAAGCCTCTCAAATAAATACCTAATTGGCCCTCAAGTGCCTCAATTCCATTGAGCCCATGAAACCTAAAGCTTGCCCATGAATGCATAACCATTATTGCACTAATCTAAGCCCTTAAAGAATAGAGTTGTGCCATGGCACAACTAGCCCAACACAGACCTTGATCCCTTCTCCACTAAGCTTCGAGTGAGAACATAAGGCTTGCACCTTTTTTACATTGATGTCAAGATAGTCAAGTGTTAAATGTTGAGCACCATAGGAATAGTCAAGGCCTGCTCCCCATTAGAATAAGCCTAAATCCAACTTGGATAGATAGGTAAGTGCATGAATAGGCACATGACCAAAATGCCTACCTTTTTTACAACATTTTGGTTCTATTACTGGGACTTATTGAATTTTGTTGATGTGATGGTGCATCAAGACACTGCTCTGACTCTCCCTTGAGAACATCGAGTGCTAGCTAGAATGAGTGGAAGATATCTTTGTACTGAGGAATCCAACTTGTAGAGGGAAAAACCCAAGGAAGTGGGTTTAGAACCACTTTTATTATGCCCTGTATGAGGTTTTCCTTTGTGAACTATAGGACCAAGTGTAATACTAGTTGGATATTTATATGACCCATATAATTCAAAGCTATGGAAAATTCCTTGAATATATTAAAGAGTGCTTAGAGAGGATAGAAAAATTAGATGACACCAAGACTAGAGCAATAGATAAATATTGGTAAGGGGAGCTAAGTAGCTACATGCTTAAGTTAATTTTACTGACATACTTCTACCCAAGGAAGTAGAACATCTATTCTTGCATGATCCCAATGGCATGTTTGTGAATAAACTCAGCACCAAAATCAAGAAGCTGATGGTGGATTATAGCTTTGAAATAGTGAGGATGGAATGCTAAAGTCCTCTAACATATGAGTAATACAATAGGGAATAAGGGGATGTATAGGTGAGGCACATTGGAAGGGGATGAGTAGATTGAAAAATAAGAGCTCTAGAAATAGGCTTATAAAAAATTGAGGTATGGATTGATAGAATATTTATAACTTGGAAGTGATGAGAGGACCCATAGAGAGTGGGAAAGGTATAGGGAAGGATCTTGAATGGTGATCATGCCTAGAAGAAGGAGCCCTTGAAGCCTTGGAACAAGTTCTATAGTTGATAGCTGAATGTTTAGGGTCCCTTCAGAACTTGACCTTTGGAGACACACCAAATGCACCTACCCCCTTTGAACCTATGATACAAGATCATGTGTTGTATCCCCCATAGGAAGATAGAAGATTGAGAATTGACCTCATTGTTGACTTATATTTTGATCATTTTGTAAATTTAGACTAGAACTTTATGATTGAACAAGTTATCCCATACAAGGAGGTAAGTGAAGAGACCTATGGAATTTGAAGAGATATCCCAACTAGACAAAATGTGAGTACAAGCACCCCAGTTCAACTTTTTTTAGTTGTGCAGCCTTGACAATAGTCTGTAGGGAATGGGCCTACACCACTAGTCAGTACCATAGTGTGATCATCTTCTATGGTGCCAAAAATAACCATAGGATTAGTACTTGGCCTAGTTTCTAGAGGCTTTAGAATATCAACACTAGGACAAGTATTAGGAGGACAAGCACTCAAAGCACTAGCTGCTCCCCAGCCCTAGATCTATTATAAGATGGCCATGTACCTACCCAAGTATCAAGGTATGAAGAATGCCATAGAGCATGTGCTTATGTGTGAAATACAATGGCTCACTCAATGAATAACCCAATCCAAGCATAAGGTAATCCAATTTGTGACAACCTTGCTTGATCATGCCCATACTTGGTATAGGAAGTTTGACTATAACTAGGCTATGGTTAATTATGACAACCTAAAGGGAGCCTTCTTGAAAGAGTTCAATAAACCTGAGTTTAAGTAGTAGAGCATCACTTCACTCAAAGAGATCAACTAGGGAATATCAAAAGGCATGTACTTGTATGATGCTAGATTAAAGATTCTCCTTTTCAATATCCCTTATGATATTCACCCCTCCCATTATACATAATGGTTCATTGGGGGATTGCTAGTACCTTTCAAAAGGGTCATATCCATGAAAACATTCAAAGACCCTCAAAAAGCAATTGAAGCTATGCTCAGAGCCAAAGTAGTTGGGAGTGATGATAGAGGCATTAGCCCATTCATAGAGGTACAAATTGTGTATATGGACTCCCAAATATAGAAGCTAACCATTCTCTCATTGCAAGATGCTTGAAGCAAGTTATGGTACATCAATTTCATGATGGAGGGTCATAATAGAAATAAATGCCCATAGAGGAATGTGTGCACACTAATTTTTTAGTATGAAGTTTATAATGAGGTACATGATGTTCATAACTACACCTTGTTATAATTCATTGATCAAGTGAGCATGACCATCTATTGTAAGTTGTGTGATGCCTACACTCACAACACAACTGAATACCATGTAATTGATGAGATACACTAAAATATGGATAGAGGTGCATGATATGTAAATAAAAAAATTAGAGGGAAGGTGAACCAGGGAAAAGAGGTGTATGGCCAATATAATGATGCCTATAGGAACTAAAGAATCACTAGGGGAAGATGTGGAGGATGAGGTGGAGGAAGATTCCTACCATGATCATGCTAAAAGTATAGGTTGATTGAGCACTATCAGTTGACTTCCCAATGCATCCAAAGTATAGGTATTATCAAGGATTACATGTAATCAAGGAGTGTCATAAATTATAGAAAAAAGGCAAAATGGGCACTAACTAGGGCTTAGGGATGATCAGGCACGAGCCTAAAGATACTAATTAGGATCCAAAGGTGCATCCAACATGAACAGAGTAAATGAAAGTGTAGACAACCACATGAAGTGCATTCACCACTCATCTTCCAGCTATGCTAACACAAGATATATGCTTGGAATATGGATAACTAAGCACACCAAGTGCATAACATAGCTTGAGCCAAAATATGTTCCCTACCCTAACCCTACACATCAAAAGGACATCTTGTAACAAGCCATAAGCATAATACAAAATTTTTAGGGAAAATTCTAGCTGCCTAAATATCTAGAACTACAATCCATCACCTTGTGCAAAAAGTAAGATAGCCAGGGAGTTGAAGTACAAGAGATGACATAGATCTTGCATCTCCTAAAAATGGATGGAATGCTTCCCCTATTAAAAAATTTACTCTTAAAGCATGCATGGAGAAATCCGAGAGAGGTTGTTGAGCCCCACACAATTGAAATTATTACACCACATATGGAGTGGGCATGCGAAGTAAGGCACATTTAGAATATAGAGTAAACCAAGAGCTAAAAATAAATGCCACAATTGATGGATGGTCCATTTGTGAGGTGTTGATTGAAACTAGCACATAGGTCAATATCTTGACCAAGAACACATGGGAAAAGATGAGAAAGATAGCCAACAAAACCCAAGCATAGTCAATCAAAATTTTGATAAGTGACATTATAGATATTATAGGCATTGAATTTTATGATGAATTCAAGGTTATTGAGTTGGTTGAATAAGATAACTACCTAGTGCTTCTAGGAAGGCCTTAGTTCTACACCAATAATGCAAATATACAATTCAAGAAGTGATAAATGACCTTTGAAAATATAAATAAAAGGGTAGTGGTCTTTATTTCAAATGACTAGGGACCCCCTACATAGAGAGTATAGATCTAGAGGATGATATTAACCATATATATAACATCATAATGTAAGGCATCCTAAATGTCCATCCTTGAGATCAAGTAGTGATTTCCTAAGAGGATGGGTAGTTAGCATCAAACACCGCTGACATCACTTGTGATAGATGGGTTGAAGCAATGTATGAGACCACTGGTCATAGTTGTTTCTTGGTGTGTGCAAAAGTGCCAAAAACTCTGAGAATGGGCTAGGTCTAGATTGGTCATGCCCTAAAATGATAGGCCCCATGTGATGAGGAGAAAGGAAAAAGGGTACTCTACATGAGAAAATTTAACCTTATAGTGCTCCCAAAATTTGAAGGGGGAAACCCAATGGAAAGGTGTGTCAATGACCTTGAAGCATTCATCCCCAAAGAGATAGAAAAAATGGGTGCACTAGTATATACCTTAAGAATCACTATTGTGCATTGGTGGCCAACATAAAGGTCTAATTTGCTAACTTGGCTAGCAGTAAAAATGGCCATTTGTACTAGATTTAGGAGGAGTAAAGAAAACTTGGATACCTTGGTGTACTCTAGTGACTCTATCCCCATGTCACATGTGCACCTATGCAAAGAGACATGGACTAATTGTAGTGCAACTGCCCTAAATAAATTATGGGCATATGCCTTTTACAAGACTCTAAAGACATGGGTGGGATCATGGTAAATGAGATTCATAGAGAGATAAATAATTGGGTGGCCCTTAAGGATAAGTTTGTGTACACCTCCTTTTCTTCACAACACTTGGAGTTGGTTGATACACTATAAGGAATTCAAAGGGTAGTGTTTAAGGACACCACCATCCTTGAGGAGTGTTTGAAAGACATGTTTAGGTGAAAGGGGCTAGCATTCATGAATTTATTTGAGGAATAGATGCTCAACAGTGACTCAAGTGAAGAAAATGATAAAACTTGGAAGGATGTCTATTATAAAACACTTCCCACCATAAGAAAGCTTGTGCACCAAGTAGATGATATCACTCCCAGTAAAGAAGACCCCACTAATCTTCATATGGAGACAATAGAGGGAACTCAAAAAGTCAAAGAATCATATTAGGAGAAGAATGAGCCATACCATGCACCACTAAAGACCATCAAATTGGACATTAACATAGAAAGAGAGCCATATATGGCCACTCTAGGTGCCTATTGGTCTGATGTAAAGCTAGTGCACATCATAGACCTCCTAAAAGAGTTGATTTATTCCCTAAGACTTATAAGGATATGAAGGGCACACACTAATGGCTTAGGAATATGAGAATAAAGCTGATGATGAAACAAGACCAGTCAAAAATTGCCCTCATACGATGAATCCCAACCTCCATGCCAAGGTCAATATAGAGATTGGCGTAATGCTAACCACATGGGTTATCTACCCTGTGCAGGATTCCAAGTGGGTGAGCCCAATGGTAATAATAATCAATAAGGATGGGTGTATTCAAAATTTCATTGATTAAAAAATGTTTAATGTTACCTACATAAATGACCCCTTCTCAACTCTATTCACCACTAATGCCCTGGAATGTGTTGCAAGCTACAGGATCTAAACCTTCACTAATAGGTTCTATAGATACCACTAAGTCTATATTAAAGAGGAGGGAAAGATGAAAAAACCTTTATGATTGAATGGGTTTATTTTTCTTATAACATGATTCCATTTGGAATCAAGAATGCCCCAGTCATGTTCTCTAGAGTGGTGATCACCAAGTTCAAATATTTCATCCACAAGTTCCTCCAAGTCTATCTAGATGATTGGATGGTATATGGCCTTGTCAAGGATAATTATGACAACTTTTACCTAATATTTGAGAGTTACAGGTAGCTCAGATATCCTTGAACCTCAAAAAGTGCATCTTTATAACACTTTTTATAACCCTACTCAGGCACATCATCTATAAGGATGGTTTGTTCATCAATATATCAAATATTGACATCATCATTCATATTCAAACTCATCCACATAGAAAAACATTAATATTTTCCCTTTATCCTAAAGTACTCAAGTACCTCGTGAGTAACTCTATTTTACATGATCGCATATGCAAAAGGATAGTTCTATTCAAGGAAATCTAGTTCTCAGTTATTTTTAAGCTTAGAAAGTATAACTTGAGGCCAGACCATTTATCCAGCATCAATTTAGATGATGTAGTGGTACCTATTGAGGATGACATGATAAACATGTAAATGTACAGATATTAGTGCATCCTCAAGGATTTGGTAGAGATCTCCACCTTTCTAATGTCTAGAGTTGTACCCTAGACTATGACAAATACGAAGAAGAAAAAAATAGAAATTATTGCCACCCCCATTTAGGTCATTAGTAGAGAACTATATAAAATAATAAGAGATGAAGTGTTGTACTGATGTGTCTAGAGCATGAAAGGGACTCCATCCTTCATGAGGTGCATGAGGGGATATCAGGCGGCCATTGCACATGAGACATAATGGCACAAAAAGTGCTATAGTCAGTTTTGTGGTGGCCAAGCCTATTTTAAGATGTAAATAACTATACCAAGGCATGTGATATATGCTAGTGCACAAGGAAGTCAAACCATTAAGAGGAGATACCTATCATTCCCATTATTTCTCAGGTCTCATTCAAGAAATAAGACAATGATTTTAATGGGCTGATAACTCCCATAGCATGATGCATAGGTGTAATTTATATATTGGTAGCTATAAATTATTTCACCAAGTATGCTAAGACCATGCCAAAAGAATACTAGAAATCCAACATGGTTATGTTCTTCATTTGGGAAAATATAATAAGTTGATACAGTACTGGCTCAATCTAACTAGTGACAAGGTCACTCACTTTATTAATGAAATAGTGTGCATCTTATTGACTGAGTATATGGTGGTGTAGAATAAAATGACCCATTATCATTTGTAAGTGAAAGATAAAATTTAGCCATTCAAAAATATCCTAAGGATATACCTTACAAAGATATGTGATGTTAGTTATAAGGATTGGGATGATCAAGTGTTGATAATGTTATGGGCATATCGTACAACTTACAAGAACCTAAAAAAGGCTACAACATTTCAAATAGTATTTGACACTAAGGAGATATTTTTGATGGAGTTTTTGGTCCCATGATTATGCATCATGTGCATTAGTCAGTTAGATGACCAAGAGTCCTTAAAATCAAGGATGGAAGACTTGAGCACTTAGATGAGACATGCTCCCAACTAAAGTGGAGCTAATAAATAGAAAATGTGTGTCAAAATATCTGGCATGACAAGCATATAAAGAACAAGGTGATAACAGAAGGAATTTTTTTTTTAATTTATGACTCCAAGTATATTAGGCACCCAGGTAAACTACAGATAAGGTGGATGGGCCTTTATATCATCCACCATTTATTGGATATAGGTGCATGTAAGTTGTGTATATTAACTAGAAAAATGCTTCCATGGAATTTCAATGGAAATGAGTTAAATCCATATCAATAATAAGATGGTGCTTACACCATGAAAACACCAACTTTTTGGTCACTAGTCTATTTGAATTGTGATGACCAAAATAATGTTTGACATAAGCCAAACAGTTCCTTTTTTTTGTTTTATTCATCAAACATTAGGGTAAAGAGTAAATAAGTAGTGATTTGAATCCCTCCAAGAAAATATGTTGACACTTCACTTATACTTATATCTGGGTGAGTCAATAAATGGTGATTTTAAAGTGCCTAAGGCCAAACACCTATGTTTTTGAGTGAGTGAGGATTATCAGCTTCAGATAAAGAGAGTGAACCAGAATCCCATGCCCCAGATCCTAGATACAAGGTAATTTCAACCCCTAGGAGAAGTTTATCTAGCCTTTCCTACATAATTCCATTTGGGTGAGACAAGCCCTTACATTTTTTAAAATACCTGAGGCCAGAGATCTAAGTGGTGGGCACATGAAACTTTCCAAACTCAAGTGAAGATGCATAACATGATCATACATAATAGAGAAAGGGAAGACACATACCATGATCATGTGAAAGATAACTAGAAGAGGAAAATCAAGCACTAGAGGGCTAGTACAAGGGATTTGTATGGGGTAGGATAGGCCAAGGCAAGATGAAGCACAAGAAACTAACTAGGATAGATAAGTGTGCCTTAAATAGAAGCACATCAAGAAGAGAAGATGGAATCAAGGAAGATGAATCATGTACATGTGAGGTGATGTACCTAGCTTGCCATAAGAAAAGTGAATGTCGTACTAAGTAAACAAAGTGCAGAAGGAGAGTTGTTAAAGATAGCTAGCATCTACTTAGATTTAAATGAGAAGTGACCATTTAAACCACAAGTCACTTCACCAAAATACCATTAGGAGCATTGAATGAGGTGATGATGAAGGAATTAAAATCCACATTAAATGCATTCATGTTAGAGGATTTTCATGGATTTCATGGAATTTTGCATTGTTGAAAAAAATTAGATGTCAACATGCCTTAAAGCCCTTGTATTAAAGATGGTAGATGGAGGTAGGGTATAAAACATCAAGGGGTAGACTAGTTTTAGTTACAAACTTTGTGGGAACTTGATATTTCTAGAAAACTAGAGCAAGACCAACAAAATAGAGAGCCAAAACACATAAACCCTACTGGAGTGATAATTTGAGCACCTACAGGCACCAAAAGTGAATGATTGTGAAGTAGGAGAGATTGTATTCATTTGGAGACTAATCTATAGAGGTGTGGGGAGAGATTTATACAGGAACCATTCAAAAAAAAGAGAATTTGATACATAGGTTGTCATTAATAACCCATGAATCTCAAAATATAAAGGTACAGTCATAGATCTCATGATTGTGAAGTGTCATTAACCATTAGAGGATTTGGAAAACCTAACCTACTATACTTCAATACCAACAAATTCAAGATGGGAAATAAGTGGAAGGGATTGGGTCTAAAATAATAAGATCTAAAGTAGGTTCATATAACATCAAAATTATCTACTAAAATAAAAATAATTCCACTAGTAGAAGGAGTCAGTGTTATGTAAGTTGACATCAAGATACTGATAAAGATGTCTTGATAGGTAATGTAATTTCCCCCAAAAGTATTACTAAGGGAAAATTGGCATTATTTTATGCACATATACTAGTTGAAGGAGTGTAACCACCATAACTTGAGCCATATACAATACCTAGCACTAGATATGATGGTTGATATAAGGAACAAGACATAATGAGGTGAAAGTTTATTTAATGTCTCAATTTGAGACAAATTAATGGCCTCTGGTGAAACTGAGCTGTATCTTTGGAAAACCTAAAGAACTCATATACTTCCTTCTCTTTTAGTCCATGGGGACTGCATATATTTTTCTAGGGAGGAATATGAGTATTTTGGTGTGTCTAATAGGAACAATAATTGAGCTCCAAACCATCAAAAAATATATCTATGAGATGATGAGCAATGATGAAGAGGTGGAGCACGTTATGAAGCTCTTAAATTATTATAAGGGGGATTCACATTCCCCATTAAATATTTTAAGGACCCCATTATGAGGGTGGTGGCATGCCTTGTTAGTTCAAAAGTTTTGCCCCAGTGGTTGGTGCACTGATGTCACAAAAACTTACCTCTATGTTGCCTATCATATAGCATAGGGTGTAAAGTTCTATATTACAAAATTTATTACTACGGATTTTGTAAAGAATGAGTTGGATTACCACACAATAAAGGGAACCTTTAGGTGGGGTTCCATTATAATCTTATTAGTAATGGAAAATATCAGAGTACTAGATGGGGATGAGGACAATCTCTATATTTTCCTAGAACACAATGACTCACCAGTGTATAAGTAAAAGGATTTCACTTTCCCCAGTTACTTCAATGCAAAATACAAAACTCAAGTGATGGGGTCGTGTGAAAAGTATATAGAGTTATTTAGGCTAGAGTGGAATATCCCCTAGGAGCTCCCCAAGAGTATGTATGGAATGATGACCTTTGCCATTATGAAACACTTCTACATAATATGCTTGGTGTTGGTCATTGGCAACAAGTCTAGTTGGTTGAATCTCTAATATGCCTTCTTGGCCAAATATTTTAGAGATGCACTCAAAATGATCCCCAATACACAACAGTTGAATATCCTAGTGAGGGAATTAGACATGGAAAGAAATAGGTTGCAGTGCTAGTTTGTGCACCCAGATTAAAAATCAACCAAGGATTAAGAGGATGATTTGGACCATGCCGACATCTACCTCTTTCAATAAGTAACCATACTTTGGCACATCCATAGGTTATACTATGAGATGAAGCCAATGAAGAAGGGCCCTAATGTCAAGGAAATTAATGACGTTCCCATTAAGATAAGTGATGAAGGAATAAAAGTGCTAGTTGAAATGAATAAGTCTCTCAAGAAGAAGGGGGAGACAGTTGAGGAGACAAAGGAACACATCAATTAGAAGATCACCTTCAATGATGAAGCATCTCTATCAGCCCCTGTAAAGAGGCACATAAAGTTCATGCCAAGGACATCTCATATCTCAATAGAGAAGAAAAAGAAGCCAAAGTTTCTTTTTGTGATGCCCAATATCACCCTAGCAGACATAAAAATGAAAGAAGAGTAAGAGGAGATGGATAAGGAGGTAGAATTTAGGAAATGTGTGTTAATTGTGCCTAAATAAGAGGACTCCTCATCTAACTAGGGAACTCCCCCACCACCTCAAAGTGAAGAGGAAAGGTAGGAACAAGTATGGAGGAAGCTTGGCCTTAATGATGTAGATATTAAGAAGGCATAGGATCTGGAGAAGAGAAGGGAATAAATGAGGAAGAATAGCATGATAAAAGAAGGGATTGAGAGGGTTGAGGCTGAAGAGTTCAAGGCACAAGAAGAAAAGGGATAGGTGTAGGCTGAGAAGAGAAAAGTGAAAATTAAGGTAGCTTAGGAGGAAAGGCCTAGAAAAGATAAAGATAAGGTTAACATTAGCACATAACCTATAGAAGAAAAAACATCAGAAGAGGTGCCTAGTGCCCACACTAGCCTAATAGAGGAAGCTGTAGAACATGTGCATCCTAGTATTGAAGGGACACTTGAAGATAAAAAAGAAGGTGATGCTATCACCTTGAAGGAACAAATAGAGGGTGTAATTATTTAATAGGTTAGTTGCAGGAATAAATCTAAGGAGGTTCACACCAAGGAGCCATAGAAAGGAGCAATGGATAAAGGCAACAACAAGATAGAGAAGCTAATATTGAGTAGGAGGAAGACGAGGATGAAAGGGAAAAGTTAAAAGAAGAATAACCCATACAAAAGAAGAGGAAGGCACCAAATAAGGCAAAAATGCTAGGGGAGAGGAATAGGAGTAGATGGAACTAGCCTCAAAAAAGAATAATTTGAACCAAGATATAGATAGCTACCACAATGTTGATGCACCATCAAGTGTCATTTTAAATTGATTGATACATAGATGAGGCTCACTTCAAGGTGCTGGTGAAATCAATCCAAAGCACTAAAAAACCAAAGGAGGGGCATGACTACCAACTTGTCAACCCTATGATATGAACCTAGTAATGTTGGCTAATGCCCTCCTTAAAATGGCCTTTGAGGTAGCACATAAGAACGTTTTTAATAATGTTTTCACCACAAAATGGAAAAATATAATTTTGAGGGTACAGGAATAAATTGATGCCATGAATCTCAAGCTCAAGTAGTTGGCCACATGCATTGACGAAGTAGAGCCATCCCTTTTGGATGGTATTGACACTTCTAAAATTTCATAGGTGATAATTTGTGCATGTTGTTGGATTAGATGTTCCCATAAGTGAAGTTGATGCCAAAAGAGGAAGAACACCCTTACGACTCCATCAAGAAAGATCTCAACAAAAAGCTCAATTAGGTAGAAGAACTCTTTGTAAAACTGGAAGAAGGTGTAGAAGATGTTGATGTTATATTTTGTAACTTTTCCACTTAGGTATTGGTCATCAAAACACATCCAAAAGGTGAAAGGGGAGTAGGATACATTGATGAAGAAAGCATTCATTGTTATCAAGGTGTAGTGCACATAGATCATTACATAGGTTAACACTTATAGTGACTAGTTAAAAAATCATGAGCAAGACCTAAAAGAACTCTTTTGTGCATTTTAGACAAAGGCAAGTGAACATGGATCCATCCTAAATGGAAAGGTCTAAAGAAAGGCTCAAGGCCTTAAAAAAAATAGACAACACTGATTTGCTTACACTCAAGTCTACCTCTATGAAGATCAATGACACTATTTAAGAAATCAAGCTCATATTTCAAGGCTAGGAGGACTTCAAGGCAAAACTACACTAGAGTGCACTTGATTTTTATTGAGCAAAAGCACTGAAAGTCTAGTCTTAGGGGGAAATAGTGTTTTAATATAGTATAATTTTGGGCCCCTTTTTGAGCTAAGTAATGGACCTAAACCAACTCAATAAACACCTAGGTTCGAGGTAATCATGACAGATGAATGCTATTTTGTCTTCTAGTGGTACCAGGTGGTTGGTAGCCAACAACTTTATTTTAAATAAATAAACATTGAGAAGTGAGAACACATGATAACAATTGGCCATTAAAGATAAGTAAATATTTTTGAATCAAGGAACATTAGGAAGTAAGTGCATAGGATAAAGATTGTGCATTAAATACGAAACATAGTGGAGATGGAAAGATGTGTACCTCTAATGCCATCTCAGTGATTGGTGTACCCCATTCCCCATGATCCTAGGATGCTCTAAAGACCTATAAAAAGAACCTAAGTTTAGTTGGAGATCAGGGATGAATTGGAGTATCAAAGCTCTAGTGAATATATAACCATCATTTTAATAACCCAAGACCTTGAAGAATATAGTTACGCCATGGCACAACTAGCCCAACACAGACCCCGATCCCTTCTCTACTATTTTTTGGGTGAGAACATAAGGATTTCACCTTATGTATATTTATGTTAGTGAAATTGAGTGATAAATATTGAGAACCATAGGAATAGTCAAGGCCTGTGTCCCAGTGGAAAAATCCTAAATCCATCATGGATAGCTAGGTAAGCACATGAATAGGATCATGACCGAAATGCCTACTTTTCTACAACACCTTTTTCCTCTATTATGCTTATGTGATTCATATGCATGCCATTTATATAAGCACTATATTTAGGTGGATATTCAAAATTCATAATGTTAATTGGTGGTGAGATTATCCACATGGTCCTAAGGAAAAATTTATACATAATTCATTGAAACCATACATCATTCTCTACAATGATGTTTGTTTTAATAATGTTAATATCTTAATATATGGATCAACTAGTCAATGACTATCATCATATGGATATATTCAAAATTAGTTGTTGGCCCATGGAGCCAAATTATTAACCCCAATGCCATGCAAAAAGTAAAATTAAACTTAAATCATACCCATCCATTAGACACATATTGATTATTATTTGCATTCTATGTTTTGGTTTATATATTTTTTTCATATGTACAATCACAAATATTGGGAATTTTTTGATGTTTGTTTTATAAATTATAGTATGAATTTCATAAAGAGTATGATTGGTCAAGTCATAATAAATTTAAAAATTACTTATATGAAAATTATGCTATCCTTTTTATAGAATTTGTTTGTATCTAATTCATCATCACTAGGATTTCCAATGTTCATTTTCTTGGAATGTTCTATATTAATCCATGTAATTGGCATATTTAATGATTTTAACATTTCTTTATTATTAGTTGAAACTAAAGTATATGTTACATATAAGTGAGTTGGTAAATGAAATGAGAGTTTTTATTTATGAGAATAATACCTACTTGATCCCAAATATGGTTCTAGTTTACTGGATATGTTGTCTAGTTCATTTTCACTATGCTCAATTATGTAATTCATATACATGTGACACTTGTTCAAACTTGTTCATATAAAATAAAATTTTAAATTAAGTTCTAGTATTAGAATTAGAGATGGGATGGTCTAACAAGCATTTTTCTCTTGATTAAATTAGTAGCTTGAATCTTTTGAAAATATAGATTCTCTTATATATGATACAACCACCGATAATTGTAGGTAGAGGTTGCATAATTACTCTATCGGTTTCATAACCACTAATATTTGTAATTGGTTATTTTGAAATGGCCATGGATGTTATAAAAATTTTGATCTCCTCAAAGAAATGTTTTTCCATTGAATAGAACATGGGTAGAGAAGCATTTACAAGTTGTTCTTCTTCTTGATAAAAATCAATTTAAGGTATTTGGCAAGATTTAAGATGTAAGGGAATAAATATAGTCTATATTGAGGAAAAAAATCATCATGGGAGTTTGTGAGACGTCTTGAAGTCAGATTCACATTGTAGTTTTCAAGGTTGGTTTATTTTTCATGTTGTCTCATTGTTTCATAATTATGAATGATAATTCTAGTCATGTTGGATCATTGTGAAGTATCCAAGCAGTGTAAAGTAGTCTTGTGTGCAAGATTTGGATCATGTAGTAATGAAATATATATCCATAAAGGCGATGTTTGGTACATAATTTTTTCAATTATTGAAATACATGGTGGAAGAGGAGATAAATTATCTCACCCACTGGAGATTTTCCCACAATCTATTTGTAGAGGTCATATAGGTGATCATATTATGATTTATCTTATCTATTCTTCCTAATTATTTTCACTATGATACACATTTAATTTTCAACACTTGTTTATCTCTATTTTAGCATTCGAAATAGTCTAAAATAATCATCTATTAATTGTATGTTGAGAAAGGAGTTTAAAATACATGTTGGTGAACTTTATTGTAGAATATCCACCCAAATTAAGGATTAGATTGACATCAAAGCTAGTTTAATATAAATTTTAGTCCTTTTGTGTGTTTGTTACTACACTACAATATATTCTATTCACTAGAGCTAGTGTTACTATTCAAGATATCGATTTTCCAATTTCATGAAGACATTTCCACAAGGAAATGGAAATAAGATATTAAAAGTGTGGTTTATTGTTATAAAGAAGATGATTTTATAATAGAAGAGTTCACAATATTGAAGGATTTTTTATCATATCTCTTTCTATGAGAATCCTTGATAGGTTAGAGACCATCATGAGGATTCTCCTAAGGAAGCTTAACATTTCTATGGAGGGACCAAAATTAAATGAGAAGTAAAATCAAGAGTAGGAGAAGATGGAATAATAACCCCATGAAAATAAATCTTGACCTCCTTTATAGGTTGAGGAAGAAAAATAGATTCATCCATATCAAAAAGATGTGAATATAGAGAAGCTACACCATTGGCTAGCTAAGCTAAATATATGCTTTAGTTTGTATGCAATTAATGGGAGCCAACAGATTTATTTTGTAAGTTCAAAATTAAAAAATCATCTTGTAGTCATATAAAATGTGAAAATTGGTAACTTGAGTGTGGATTATGACACCCAACCCATAGGTCCCTCTTGCTTGCACTCATAACCCTCATAGGCATCTTTTCATTGATTCCTAGTCATCTGTAGCCTTCCAAATAGTGATTCCACCTGCTTCAGGAAACATTCCTAGTGATGATTTCATCCTTCTAGGTCATGTTCCTTTAGGACTATAACACCCAACTTGGACTATAGTTCTAGACCCTAGGGTGTCTATTTTCGGTGCTCTTGTCCAAGTGCATTTTTACCCCTAATGATCAGTCTCTTTTAGTCTATATCCTCTTTCTTGTCATCCTAACATGAATATATTAGACCCATGAATAATATATCCCTATAAAATCCCATTCAAAGATCATTTATAAGGGGTTGGAAAATATCACAAAGCAAGCAAGAATACAAGCAAGACTACTCAGACATACTTCCCTATTCTCTACATATAACCATCTAATACAATCACAAGCTTATTCAAATCCTTACACCAATACTTAGCCACCTCAAGCACACAGAATTTTAGCATTTTACATATTCATATACACAATTTTACAAATCACATCAAGTGGGATAACTACATATGGCTTAATTTCTTTTTGGAGTATTGGTTTGTAGGCAACGTGCCCACACAAGGGGTGTAGATATAGGTTTAGTGTATATTACACACACTAACCCCCCCTCTTTCCCAAACATTGTCAAAGTAAAATGGAGTCTAGAGTTTGAAGACCAAATCATCTCTACAAGGAATTTTTTAGATATCCAACAGTCGAAATTTCATAGGCAAGCTCAATGGACACAAAAAACAAAACCTAGAAAGCTTAGATATCCTATATAATAGCAGTAGAAGAGGACTATAACATCGAACCTTAGGGTGTCTTATATTGGTTATCCTATCTTTTCACAAAATAAAGACCTTGTATTTATTTATGATAGTGTCCCAGTCCTACATAGTGAATTCTAGACTCTGTCTCAGTTGTATTAGTCCATTTCCAGCTAATTCTTATTTTCTCTCCCTTATTACTATTTTTAGAAAGTTTCAAATTACAATCAATTTATACAAATCAATATCTTAATTAGTAAATATTTATTTATTGATTTCATATTCCATACCTTTAACTAAATTAGGAAAAATACACAAATATTCTCAAAAAAGTTAAACCATTTGGTAAACCTGACTTCAGTTGCTCTTAAAAACCTTAAAAACTCTAGGGTAAATTCCTTGCTAATTTTTCCAAAAGTTTTCTTATTTTCTACTTGCATGTTTAAATCAAAAATTTAATATAATTTTTAAAATCCCATGGTAATTTTAAAATAATTTCCTTTCAAACCCTAGTTGCACATACTAGGTCCCGGTATTTTCCTAGTATTTTCCATATATTTTTTTGATTTTTTAATTAAATATTTAAATTATAAATTTACATCAAATATTAAAATGATTTAGTAAGTTTAAAAATAATTTCATTCAAAACCCTAATTTCACAACAAAAAATGGTCAAATGAGCATCGCACAGATTATGTTATTGAATATAAGACTATCTTGGCTAAGATGACTAGTCCCATGGTTGATCAAGAGTTACAAGATATTTTCAAACAAAGTCTTCTACAAACTTTACATGAATCAATAATGTTTAAAAGGTTCTCTTCTATCACTGAATTATTTCATACATTAAAGGAAAGGGAAGTCAAACTAATGTCAATGGGCAAACTCAAGTATATAAGTATATCAAAAACAACAAACAAGAGTAATAAAAAAATCCCATATAAAGTCAAGGTCAATGATAACAAGGGTTAGAATCAACCTATAGTCAATACAACTTTAAATCCCCCTTAGCGTGTGGTTTCATTAGCACCTCCTTAGTAAACCTTTACCAATCTACCAGTTCCTCCAACCAGAGTCTTACATTCGCTTTTGGAGTGTAATATCATATCTCTCCCTCCTATTCAGGAAGTTGATCCAACAAAGCTTCTTCCATAAGGATATGATCAACATGCATTTTGTGATTTTCACATAGCACCAGGCCATACAATAAATGTATGCATTAGTTTGAGACATAAGATATAGGACTTGATATATGGAAACATTATTGATCTTGGCACTTTAGTCGAGCCTCCTCAAGAAATGTAAACACAAGATAAAGCTTTGAAAATATTCTCAAATTATTTTCCATAACATTCTAAACAAGAGATAGGGGATACACCAAGAGTTCACACTGAATATCATACACATCCCCCACTAAATACATATAGGGAACTTTTAGTTGAGCTACATCCTTTGACAAACATGATTAGTGTATATAATTTCAGAGTTCTAGCTAGACCTTCCATCTCCTTCTTAGATCACTTGAAGTTGAGGATGATTCAGATTATCATGCAATTTTTATTAGAGCTTACATTCATGATCATCCTATTCATAGTGTTCTCATAGACAATGGATCTAGTGTTAACATGTGCACTATGATAATATTGTAGCATTTCATATATTTAGAGTAAGATATTACCTAGATGAACATAGTTACCACCAGCTTTAGTGGGTATATATAAAGTTCATTGTGTGAGATTGTAATTTCTCTACAGGTTGGTACAACACATGTGGTCACACAATTTAATATTATTCCTAGTGCAGGAGTTTTTGATATGTCACTTGGTCGACCATGAATTCAAAAAATTGAGTAGTACCTTCTATAGTTCACAAATGCATGAAATTCAATCAAGATAATCAGGTTATTACAGTTGATGGAGTTCCATATGAGTTAGCACTCCCTAATTTGGATCCATCTTCTACTTTGTAGTCACTAGTTTTAGTTTAGCCACTAGTTTTAATTTCTTCATTAGTTTTAGTTCTTCTTCTTTTTTAGATTTAGACATAGTTAGGGCCTCCATCACCAGTACAGAGAGTTCATACACTTTCATAGAGGTCTCTTTCAAAGCAACCATAGTTTCAGGATTCTAGACAACTTCCATCTAGAATATTCACACCTAGATCAGTATCGTTGAGGTTTCATGCCTCTACACATAGAGCACATGTTTATAGAGCTTCTCCTACTACCAGATGGGTCCCTAAGAGCCCTGCATTTGCATCCACTTCTTAGAGCTATAGGGGGGACCCCACAGTTTATTTCTAGTTCATATACTTTAGAGAAATTATAGCATACACAACTATTTGAGCCACATTCTCAGCACTTCCATCATGTTTCATGATTACACATGATCCCTCTCCTTGATATAAGACACTGTGATAGGGAGTCTCGCATGAGACTCATCGGTTAGTATCATTTCTTCTCTATATTACTTATACATAGTCTTTTTATGCTTGATTTTACATATCTCATATATCAAAAATACTAAAAACATTCAAATATATCAAAGATACCAAAAACATCAAAAAACATTTTGATTATATGCATTATCCATGCTTTACATTATTAATAATATGCTAAATTTACATTTGTTGTTTTATGCTATTGTTTGTTTATTTATCTACATTACCATGCTTCACTTGATATTCTTTGAGTGTGTGCAGTGATATCCAGATCCTTGATTGCTTCACTCTACCCATTGAGGGGGCATCCTACATCTGCATTCGAGACATACATCAATATACTTACCCACTAGGAGCATCTTTTACATGACTTCACCATTCAGGTTATGCCATTCATATATCACACTCTCTAGTTATCATGTTGATGTACATTATTTACTAGCTTACATACATTACTCTATCAAGACTCACTAGCATATATCACTTTTATATTTCTTAGCATATACCTAGTCTGGTATTGCATGTCTTGCATACTTCTACTTCTTCCTTTGATTAGTTTGATGTAATTGTATTTACAAAATTTACATGCTTTCTTTTCTAATTTTGGATAGCTAGATATGTTTGTATTTCTTAGTTTCAATTTTGTCTCTTGTATGTGACTTAGCACATTTGCTAATATATTTTTCTTCTAT
This sequence comes from Torreya grandis, assembly GCA_037957365.1. Classification (NCBI taxonomy): domain Eukaryota; kingdom Viridiplantae; phylum Streptophyta; class Pinopsida; order Cupressales; family Taxaceae; genus Torreya; species Torreya grandis. Next base: position 120,230 of record JARHVA010000692.1, read on the forward strand.
TCTTGTGTGCGCCTTAGGACATTTACTAATGTCCTTTTATTGTACTCTTCTCAATAATTATGGCCCTCATTCCAACCTTGATTATTTCATTTATATGTGTACATGGAATTTTAACTTGCCTTGTATGCTTGCTTGCCAGTTTGAGTGACATGTGCCCATGTCCATTTTTTTCTTGGCCCCTTGGCCACTCTTGTATACTTCTTACTTCTTTACTTGCATGCTTGTTACTTGATTTTATTATCAATAATTTGTAATGCCATGATCTACACATGCATTATCTTGCTTTCTTTGATGGCATGATGGATATCATGCTCCATCCCTCCTTAACAACACACAACTAACAACTAAAACCTAACCAGACATTTAGTTTTAATTCAATATATTACACATGTTATTACATTATTATATCTATCTATATATACCCATGTTGATATAATAATCTCTCATTACAAACCATGTTATATCTTTAGATATCTTATCGATTATCATTTTTATATCATGTATCTTTGTAGCATAACACATTTACATGGCCCTTTCTTTTAAGGGTAGTTATTACAGGGTTTTAATCTTAAAAAGAGGGAGAGAAAAATAGGGGTTTATCATAGAGATCAGAGCTCTTAATAGTCAAAAAATTATTTTTTAGAACACCTAGGATAGCAACCAGACTTCAAACCAGGTAAAATAGACTAGGTTGATAGTGAAAATTATAGAACAATCATCAGAATTAGCCTAGGACAATAGTGACAAGATTGAACTACATCACCAATTAGTAGGCTGTCCAATTTTAGCTCTCCTATCCAATCAATAACAAAATTAGTTTTTATAGAAACATGGAGAAAAGTAGGTTTAACTATAGTTTTGCACATTTAGACCAATTTAGATACAATAATTTTAGTATAGTTTTTCTCAAATAATCTAGATATAGGGGGCATCATGCAAAACATGATGGCTCTCACTTCTAATTTTAGATAGGGTAGTCGGTATAACTTCCAATTTAGAATCCATGTTTCAGACACCAATGATTAGGGACATGTGCGTGACACATTCATCTTATTTTCTTTCTAAGTTTAGTACATTACCCAGGCATTCTTAGTAGTTTTGTGCCTTATTCTATTTGTAGGTGGTTGGTATCATTTTTGAGTGGATTTCATACAAGCCTAACCTCCACATTTTGGAATGGCTTTCATATAAATCTAGTACCCAGTTTTGGAGTGACTTTCATATAAGCTTAATCTCCACCTTTTGAAGTGGCCAAAAGTGGCCTATTTTATAGCATACATTCAGCTCTCTATTCCACATTGTTATATTATATATCATTCATGGGATTTAAGAACCATCTTATACAACACATATTTCATACTAGTATTAATTCATAGTTTCACTTCACAGGGCAATTATTGACCCAAAGGACTAGCTACCCTTTGTATCCTTGATCCACCTATTTAGAGGGATTAGACACATAGTCCAAACATTGATTAACACATGCATGATCATGTAGATTCACTTAGTAGGCAATGATGGAGACAAAGGGCTAACCTTTTTATTCTTCAGCGACTATAAGGGAATTGAGCACTCAAATCCATTCATGATATTACTATTGGTACAACATCATCTAATATCACTCAGCATTACTCAACATCACTCAACATCATAATAGATTTACACTTCACGTGTACTCTTTATGCACATACAACATCAAAAATTCATGATCTTCACCATCATAGGTAACTTTAGGTATGGTTTCTATTTTTACTTTATCCTAGTATTTCACTTTAATATATCATTAGAATAAAGGGGGGAAAATGTAGTCATGTAAAATGTGAAAATGGAAACTTGAGTGTGGCTTGTAACACCCAAACCATAGGTCCTTCTTGCTTGCTATCATGACCCTCATAAGCATCTTTTCATTACTTTCCAATCATCTATAGCTTTACAAACAGTGATTCCACCTCTTATGGGTAGCATTTTTAGCAATGATTCCATCCCCCTAGCTCTCATTTCTTCAAGACTATAGCACTTAAATCAGACTATAGCACCAGACCCATGGGTGTTCATTTGTGGTGCTCCTATCCATGCACATTTTTACCTCCAATGGTCATTTTTTAATTCCTATCCTCCTTCTTATCATCCTAATGTGATTACATATGACCCATGACCAACATATCCTTATAATTTCCCATTCAAAGTTCATTTAAAAGGTATTGGAAAATATCACAAAGCAAGCAAGAATACAAGCAATACTACTCAGGCATACTTCCCTATTTTGTACATATAACCATGTAATACAATCATGAGCTTATTAAAATCTATACACCAGTCTCTAGCCACCTCAAAAACACCCAATTTTAGTATTTTGCATCTTTATATATATAATTTCACAAAGCACATCAAGTGGGAGAACTACATATGGCTTGATCCCTCTTCAAAGTACTGGTATGTAGGCAGCATTCCCACATAAGGGGTATATATACACGTTTAGTGCATATCATACACACTAACCACCCATCTTTCCCAAATTTTGTCAGAGCACAATAGAGTCTAGGATTTGAAGAATAAATCAGCTCTATAGGGAGTTTTGTGGACATCCAATAGTCAGAATTTCATAGGCAGGCTCACATAGACACATCAAACAAAACCCAAAAAGCTCAGATATCCTAAACAATAGTGGAAAATAAGGACTATAGTACTAGACCTCAGGATACCTTATTTTGGTGCTCCTATCCATTCACAAAATGAAGGCCTCATCTTGATTTGTGATAGTGTCCCAGTGATGCATAGTGAATTCAAGATTTTGTCTCAATCCTATCAATCTATTTTTAGTGAAGTATTATTTTCTCTCCCTTATAAATATATTTGGAAAGGTTCAAATTATAATAAAATTATAAAAATTAGTAGATTAATTATTACATATTTATTTATTTATTGATTTTCTATTCTAGACCTTCAACTAAATTAGGAATAATATACCAATATTCCCTAAAAAGTTAAACCATATCCTTTAACTAGGTTTATAATTTATGTTCGTACCTTGGTTGTTAAGAAGATTCCTCATGTTACTAAGTTGGATTATTTTAAGATGTTAATCAAGAAGTAGTTTTATCCTATTTTTTATGAGAAAGAGAGTTCCATGTGTTGGAAATATCTTATGTAAAAGCAAGGTTAACACGTGTAGGATTACACAAGTGACTTCCGCAAAAAGTCTATCCAAATTGGCAAAGATATAGTGGATTGTGACATCTTGATGAAGTATGTTGGTAGACTCCACATCCATTTAAGGAGACATGTCCTCTTGGACAATCCTATGAATGTATATGAGGCTTGTTATCAAGATAGGAAGAAGCAAGATAACAAACTAGGGCCTACAAGCATTTGAGAGGGCTTAATAACATCTAGAGCTGGGCATGAGGGGAAGATGGATGAAGTAGAAGCAAGATAGAACCATGAAAGAAGGGATCTTGAAATGGAGGTGAAGATAGGTAGAAAAAATGAGGTAGAGGAAATTTAGGGGAGTGGTCTACCTCACAAAATAGGGGATTTTTGTCTTCAACATGGAAAAAGAAAACAAAATTTATCAAAGGTTGTGACCACCAAATAAATGTATAGATCATAATTAAATCTCCTTAATTGAGTCAGTTCAATGCTAAATGTATATTTTGGTGAAGACTTGACTCAAGAAACTCTCAAGGGTGACCAATATTTCTCTTTTAGGGGTATCATTTTCTAATTTTCTAATCTCTGGCCAAAACTATTTAAGCTATATGCATGGATCTTTGAGTAGTGGTATCCTCTCATGAAAGGTAGGATACAAATTTAACCTATTGCAATAAGCTTTTTCATTGAGGTTTTAAACAACATTAAGGATAAAATCGAAATTCAATATAGGATGTGGAGATTTAGTCATCATCCCCTTGTGATGAATCCATGGCTCTCCAACTTCAATCCCCTCTCTGAACTACTCAATGTTATACCCATTTAGATTCCCCTCCCTCATCCTTCATTATAGTTTTGGTCAAACCTCTATTTTAAGGCTATAAGTAACCCATTGGTGATTTTCAACAAGTTAATCCTTCCACAACCTTGTTTTCACATGTAAACTATGCTATAATCTTATTTAACATAAATATTTTCAAGGAGTTGCCTAAAAAAATCGAGATGAAAGTAGAAGACCACTCTTAGACCCAACCCCTTGACTATGAGGTCCTACCTTTCCATTCTTCTTGTTATTTATTGACTGGTCATTTAACTAAGTATTAAAATAGCTTCAAAATAAATAAGGATGCCACATGGTGGAACTATTTAGTTATTAGTAACCCTAATATGAAAATTTTTGAATCTAAGGGTGATGAACTATATTTAAAAAATAATGAAGCCATAATTTTAGCTTTGAAAGTTGAGAAATTTATTATGAGAGCCCCAAGACCCCATCTAGAGCTTCAAGATCACCATCTAAAGAGATATTCTCAAATGGGAGTGGCATGGAATCCATAAAATCAAAATAGATGTATTTCTCTCTCCTTTCTCAGATCTAGATGACAAGAAGGATTGGTATTTGGTGTGTAAGAAGAAGAAAGGATGACTAAACAAAGGATTTGGTTCAAAGACTATCACTCACAAAAGGTAAATATAGTTAGTTTAAAATGTAGAGCTTTTGCTATATTCTGATGGGAAGTTAAAATTAGGAGGTTTTTCATCTCATTGTTTATTGTTATTTTGTTGGTTTTTTCTAGGTTTCATCTCATTGAATGTGTGATCCATGAGCTACAAGTAGAGGCATTTTATGTGAGATTTAAATGGTTTATATTTTTATCATTTTTACAATTTTATGGAGCATTTCAAAATATGATTGTGTACTGTATCCAAAAAAACCCAAAATAAAGATTAATCTCCTATACCAACTTCATGAACAATTTAGAATGTAATGTTATCTTTTTATCTTAAATAGTCAAAACTATGCAAATTTAAATTTTTATATTTATATTGTGATCTATGAAATACTATATTGTTTCTCCATAATGATCTAAAATTTGTAATTGCCTTTTGAAACAAAGTTCCAAGTTAATGCTAGCTATTTCCAAGTTATTGCCTAGTGATGGGTAAGTGATTATAGATTTAGGAATGACTCATGTTGAAATATGAATCTTCATTAATTCCCACTATAATTGACCCATTAAATGTGTTTAGGAGACCTATTAGAGGCTTTTAGATTTGAAAAATGTTAATTGAATGTGATTGGACACTTTTAGTAGAGATAAACGTTTATGGTAACGAACATTGTCTAAGATATTGATAGTGTCCTAAAAGTGTGAAACATTGATCTAGGATATGGATAAGCTCTATCTATGTTTTTTACACTTTATTTTATAGTGTAAATAGATGTATCATCAGGTGTATCTAGTGAAATTAGGTGGCCAAGGTAACATATGGGTAGATGAATAGGGAGAAAGTGTGATCAAGAGTCAAATGTATATGTATTTTCCACGTATGACAAATTAATATTTACAAAATGTCTTATACCAAATTTAATTGTCTACAATATGTTACAATTTGAATTAAAATATTATTATTTATAAACATGTCCCATATACCATTACATAAGGTTTGTAAAGCTAATATCTATTGCATACTTGTCAATAAACTTGAACATTTTGTTTCTATTCTACTCTCAACTAACTATTGTGGTTGAAACTTATACCAAAGTAATTGAAACATTAAATAGTATAAAATTACTGATTATCATAGGGAGATGAGGTACAATATTCTCTCATTTAGGTTGGGCCACTCACATTCAATATAACTATGTTAGCCTTGATTCTCAAGTGCACACCATATGTATAAAAACCTTCACTCAAGGGTTCTGATATATTATCTCTATGTATTTATAGATTTTATGTGGATTAGGGTTACATCAAATGAAAAAAATCTAAAATATAAATATACAATTTTAATTATCGAATAGGGGATTATAAAATTATACCATTCATGAATGGTTTTGAGAATGTTTTGATCATAAGGATATAAAGATTCATTTTCATACATGCTTGCCTCTTTAAAATTCCATTTTTTGTCACTTCCATTTCAAAAACCATTTAAATTTTTTCATTATCATCGATCACTTGTGTTAATTCCTAGTTGTACACTTATTTTGCTCAGGTTTGCACAATTGATAAAATGGTAAATAAAGATGGAAAACTTGCTAGTATGTCATTATATCTAGGGAAGGGTTTGGTATCAAGATTTGACTGAACATATAAAATGACTAAGAGGCACTAACATAGGGTATGGTGAATTCCCTGCTACTTTTGGCTTTGCCTAAACCAAAGTGAAATGACCTAAGGGGTAGTTTGCTCACATGGAGAGATTCTAAAATTCAACCTTCACAGGGATTTTTTGAAGAAAGAAAAACAAATGTGACCAGGGCACAACCAAATTTGTTCACTCCACCTGAGAAGGTTTGTCACATGAGATTAACAAATGCTTTAGGTCACATACAAGATAATGAGGATAGATGGGTATATGAATGTAAGTTTCATTCTAAAGTATTTTCAACAACATGAGTTGAATGGAAAAATCTAGTGTTGGGTCCTTAAAACACAAAATGCAAACACATGTTATATAGGTAAGATTTTATACATTTGCAGGGAAAATAATACTTAATATATGCAAAGGGTATATTATTTTTAGGGTGGACTAGGGTAGGAGAGTTACGTATTTTATGAATAAGGGTGTTATTCTAGTGGTTTTAAAATAGCAGGCGTACTTTTAGCATTCATGGCAATATTATTTTGTAAAGATATATCAAAAACGCATAAGCAAGCTAATGGGAAATACCAAATGATCCTTGAAAAAAAAGGAAAATACACTTAAAATAAAAAATAAAACACTTTAACCTATCAAATATATAAACCTAGGGTGCCCTATAAATTTATTCAACATCTTTAAAAAAAAATGTAGACATGGTTTATAATCTAGATATATGCTCAAAATGATAACTAGTAATGAACACAAACCCAAATGTCCAATTAGAATAACTTTTAAAACACATTGTTGCACTTCATTAATAGGAAATAATAAAGAACCACAAGAATTTTCATTAATTTGAAAATATATATTAGATACATTAGTTTTTCAAAATTTTACCATGAGAACAAGAATAGTGAGATTATTCTATGTTGGACAAGGGAGACATATTACAAATAATCTCAAAGCTTGATAATGGTTGGAAAACTATAACCATCTTAGCAAGGGAGACAATACATTTACATAAAAAAGATCCCAAAATTTATTGAAGGAGCCTAGACTTCAAAAAAATGAAAAGAACAACAACAAAAACCAAATAATAGAGGAGAAGAACTCTATTTATACACTATTTTACACCCATTACAAATTTGGGAATGGGGGTTGCATTTTGCAAATTTGTAAAACAACCCTTCAAATTTTTTCAAGATGCTCCTAGATAGAATATGCCCTTTTCCATGCCTATAATATCTACTGAATTGTCATTTAGGAAACCTAGGGGCATCACATGGTAAGAGGCTATGGAATCAAACATGAAATTATGGACAATTAGACCCTTGATCAAGAGGGTTGTAAATAATGGATCAACTTTCGGCTTGTGTTTTTACAATACAATCCCCAAATAGACCTCTGAAGTGGGTTTAACAACCTCTTCTAATTCTTCATCTTATTCTAGGGGTGTTTAGGGTAAATCAATTTCATTTGAATTTTATTTCTCACCAAAATACAAATATTCAAATGCCCTCTTCTTATGTTCAGGTATCCATAATAATTTGATAAGTGGCATGGTGATCTTCAATTGGCTCAAAATTGGGGCCATATAACACATGCTATATTGAGGAAGAGGTGTATTAGGTGGAAGGGTGATAACCCCTTCATTAAATATGTATCACTTAGTGTCTAAATTGGAGTGGGATGGGATGGATTTACATTCTTGACAATAGTCTTCAAGGGTGGGTTTGTTTTAACATCATTCACACCCTTATGAATACTAGATAACAAATGTACTTTATTCTTAGTAGGAACAACTCTAGGCTTAGAAACTTGGGATACATGTGATATTTTAGAAGTATTTGGGACAACTATAGTTTTCGTTAGTTCCTTACTTACATCCCCTACCTTTGGATTTGTAGGGGTAATGTCTTAAGGAGCAACAAATGGTTGATTGCTTCTTAATTTATATTCTTTTTCTTGGGTAACTATTACATTAATTAATAATTGACTATCCTTAACTAAAAAAATTCCCCAATCATATTTTTAATCATCAATGATCTTAAAAACATGAAATCATGATTGGGCGATTCATATGCTCATGTCATATTAACATCATAAGTAAATTCATAAGTTGGGACACATACCTTTTGTACTACACTCCAAAATTGATCAATAGTTGTAGCACTCAGTAGTTTTATTGAGGTAGAGATTTTACTTCAGGGACTTTGACAATTGAACATCAAACTCTCACCATTAGATGATGCAGACTTAGGTTCATATGTATCTTTATCGGTTGGTTCAATAGTATCACACGGGTGATGTGGAAGGAATCACTTATCACACCAATAAATTTCAAAATCATAATTCACAACAATTATTATGGTTTTTAATGGATTAGGCACCTCTTTTCTATCCCCTATATTATGATTTATATATATTATTTCTTCACGTGTATGCCTCTTCCCTCTATTATTGTATTTATTATGGAAAACATGCCCCTTTTATGCTTCATTAATATTTGGATCCTTATCTGGATTGGTAGACACATGAGGGATCCCATTCTCAAATTTAGCCAACTTGTATGACATTTATTTGACAGTGGAGGCCAAAGTCTTAACTGTCTCCACAAGGTTGGCATTCTTAGTGGACTATGGTTTTTTTGGATTAACAAATATTAAATCATCCCACTTGTTCATGGGATTTCCCATAGCCTTTATTTTATTCTCCATTTTGATGGACATATTGAATGCCAACCATATGTTAGTGGGAGCCTTGTACCTCAATTAGTATGCAACCTTCTTATCAAAGGCATCACAATATTTAATTAAGAAAAATGTATCACTAGGCCTTATTTTCTTAGGTAGCCACATCATAGGTTTTTTAAACCATGTATTGAAGTCTAAAATGAAATCATTAGGATTCTTATTGATGTTTTAAAACTCATCCAAAAGAAACCTTGTATCAATTCTATCACCATACTAAACTCTAAAAACATTTTTCATATCTTCCAACAAATCAATGCATCCACGATGAAGGGAATTGAATCACTCTCATTGCATCTTCTTCCACTGTGTGCACAAATATCTTAATTCACACATCTTTATGCTCAACCTCATATTCTTCAATGATATTGTGAAAATCCCTCAAGTGTTGAACACTACTTACTGCATTTTTCCCTTGGAACTTTGGAAGGTCGTTCCTTACCTCATTTAGGACCTCATTGGGATAACCTTCCATGTCATGAAAATTGATAGGTTTGAATATGGAAATGCAAAATGTAGGACATTCATTCTCATCTTGGTCCCTATGCCACATGATTGGTTCAATTAGAGGTTCAATAAAAAATGGCAAAGAGATGTGATGGGGTGAATGAGGTGGACCTATAAGATCAAACTCATGAGGAGATTCAGTTGGTTGATAAGGACCTAGGTAATAAATGGGACTATAAGTTTTATAATGATTAAAAGAGATGTGGAAGTATTCAACAATGGGGAGTTCAATAAAAAATTAAAGATTATCATAATATTGACAATCTAGACACTCTTTAATAGCTAAAATTTGCCCTTCGATAGACCTCCAAACTTGTCTCCCTCATCTTTGATGCATACTTAGGGGTAAAACATTATTTTTGGATGAGTCACCTTTTAATGATGACCTCAATCCTTCTAGCTTTGTAATCAATAAAAAAATCAAAGCTTAAACTTAATATAAATATTCAAACTAGGTACTAATCTTATTTGAAAGCAGATGATAAAGTTGGAGTCACCACTAGAATCAACATTCTAGAATGTAATAGTTAACAAACTAGTTATGATACATGCTAAAAACATACTTGCTAAATTTAATGACAAGATAATAATAAAAAGACACTAAATTTTTTGGAATAATATTCAAAAGGGGAAATTACCTTCCAACATGTAATTTTAACATCTCTTCGTAATAAACATAGAAGATGCCAATTATCAAATCTCTCAATTCTTGGCACATCCCTAGTGGAGTGTTATGACATTGATGGCCAAGATGGTCTGGATGTAGCAAATAAATAGAAGAGAACTTACTAATAGTAATTACTTAAAGTACTCATAAAGATTCCTTGATAACATGAGCAATTAGGAATTTAATTTAATCCCTAGAAATAACACCAATTAAGTGTTGGTTCCTAGTCATACACCTCTTTCGCTCGACCTTGCATAATTGTAAAAAATGGCAAATAAAGATGAAAAACTAGCTAGTATGTCATTATAGCCTAGGAATGGTTTGGCATCAAGACTGAACTGAATGTATAAAATGATTGAATGGCATTGACATAGGGTATGGTTAGCTCCTTGCTATTTCTAACTCTGCTTGAACCAATGTGAGAGGACCTAAGGGGTAGCTTACTCACATAGATAGATTATGTAATTCAACCTCCATGGGGATATTTAACACAAAGAACATTAAATGTGACTAGGGCACAACCAAACTTGTTCACTCCACCTAGGAAGGGTTATCGTATGAGATGAATAAATGCTCTAGGTCATATACATGCTATTGAAGACATATGGGTGTATGACTGTAACTTTAATTCTAAAGAATTTTCAACATGGGTTGAATGAAAAATTTTAGTGTTGGGTCTTTAAAGCACAAAATACAAATACATGTTATATAGGAAAGTTTCTTAGCATTTGTAGGGAAAATAACACCTAAAATATACAAAGGGTGTATTATTTTCAAGGTGGAATATGGTAGGACAATTAAGTAGTTTATGAATAGGGGTGGTGTGCACATGGTATTAAAACAATGTAGGTACTTTCAGCATTCATGACAATATTCTTTTTCAAAGATATAGAAAAAAACTGATAACCAATTTGCTGAAAACTACCAAATGATCCTTGAAATACTAGAACATACATTGAAACTAAACTTTCAAATATTTTTCCCTGTCAAGTCCATAAACCTAGGGTGCCCTAAAAAGTTATTCAACATCTTTAAAAAATAATGTATAAAGGGTTTATAATGTATATCTATGCTCAAAATGATAACCAGTAATGAACACAAACCCAAATGTCTAATCAACATAAATTACAAAACACATTGATGTACTTCATCAATAGGAAATAATAAAAAACCACAAGCATTTTCATTAACCTAAAAAGAGATATCACATATATAATTTTATCAAAATGCTTACATGAAAACAAACATGGTGAGATTTTTCCATGTTGGACAATAGAAACATATTACAAATGCTCTCAAAGCTTGTTAATGTGTATAGCTTCAACCACATTAGTAAGCGAGACAATACATATACACAACAAAGATCCCAAAATTTCTTGAAAGAGCCTAGACTTAGAGAAAATGTAAAGACCAACAACAACAACAAAAGAATAGAGGATAATCCCTTTATTTATATACTTTTTTACACCCATTACAAATCTGGGAATGGGGGTTACATTTTGAAAATTTGTAAAATAACCCTCCAAGTTCTGCCAAGATGCTCCTAGTTGGAATATGCCATGTGCCATGCCTAGAATCTTCATTTATTTATTAAAAAAATAATCTCTCTAACTAAATTTACAAGGAATGATGAAGATTTGGTGCACATCCTTTAATTTCTTGACTAGAGATGCCTTAAAATGAGATAAAAGGAGAATATTCATGATGGAAGGGCGAAAAACATTTTCCTCATGTGAAAATACTTGGAGAATCCCTTTGACCACTTGTTTGCATAGCTGGAATCTTATTCACAACTACCCCTTCCCTTATGCATGCCAAGGAACACCCTAGGTTTGCAATGATTGGATTTGAACACACTTGACCCATATCTAATTGAGAGATATTCTTTGGAGTGACCCACCTTGGATCTGTAGACCTACAATATTCTTTTATGGAGGTGCTTGAACAAGAAAAGCAAATGAAAATTAAAAAAATAGGTCATTTTACTCTTTTTACTTTTTGGCTCCAACTTGTTTTTTCAAAATTTGATTTTTTCACCTTTACTTTTTTCACTTTGCAATTTTCACATTTGCTTATTGTATTTTAAGCTCCCATTTCTACCAACACATTGATTGGTCAAACTGAAGACAGGTGTAAGCTTTCCACTATCTTATTCTTATTTATGTAGGATGTGAAACCCAATCAACAAATTATAATTTACCAAATTTGCAAATTGCTTTGTCGTCTCCTTTTTCCACCACATTGACTCTTTCCTCATGTCTTTCATAGGATCCAAAGGGTTAAAAAATATTTTGTAAAGTGTTACTCATTTTTTTTTCACTAGTGTGCTTTTCGAAGAGATTTTCATACCCTAATGTAAGCACATCTTGACCTTTGACCTCAAACATACTTCAACTCCTTCAAATACAATTGAATTTGGACCACCACATCTCCAATTAAAATATGATACTCCTTTTGCAATTCAAAACTCAATCAAACTTGTAGTCAGTGATGAAAGTTACCCTAACTACCTTCCATGGATTTTTTTAGAACTTGGCCTTGCTTCCACATGGTAGGTTTGTTGGGGCATAGTTTAAGGCTTTTATTCCATCTCCTATTTCTAATGTGCAATTGATCCACTTCACCATTGCCCAACTAAATTGAATGAATGAAATATTTTAATGACATCCATAAGGCCAATCAACCTAAGGGACCCAAGAAGAAACCCTCAAGATAATTTCAAGCTCCTTTCAAGATTAGATCTTTTGCTATGAATCTTGACCAACAAACTAGTTGTATTAAGGAATCAAGGATCCTTGAATAACTCACTAAGGTTGTTCACATTATAGATATTATAAAATTGACCATGAATATTTTAATATGCAACACACTCAGTGATGTAATGCCATGTTATTTCAACCACCCCTTTATCACAAACAATGCATGATCTTTCAGCACACTCTTCTTTGAGAATCGTCCACCTACCCATCTCACATCTAAGATGATGAGACCCAATCCTCAACTGAGCCACTAAAACACTCACCTTTCCCCTAAGATCAACCCCCATATATTATTTTTCACCATGCTTCCTTGAAGGATTGAACTCTCTAATATAAATCTCTTTTTTCTGCTATTCTGATTTGACCACATGGTAGTCCTAAATTTATCTAATACAAAGTTTTTATTTCTTCCTTATTGTTAAGAAAATCAAACAAGCTAATGTCCCACTTATCCATCCGCTTCTTGTATTTCTTCATCCACTTCTTTTTCCTATGGTCAAGTCTCTCCCCCAACACCATTTTGGGCCAGCAATGCTCATCCATATTTTCCACCTTTTAAAAGTAATTTAAAAGTCTTATAATTGCCGATGCCTCTAATGGGAACAAAACCACTTTTGCTAAAATAATCTCATAGGGGACCATTGATTTGACTTTAAAATTAATGGTAATAAGGTTTTTTTGAATTCTTTCAAGCTATTTCCACTTGTGGTTTGACATGCTTATCCCCCAAACCTCACACCCATAAATGATGACTAGTGTGACTAATAGCCTAAAATGGGTTTTCTTGGTTTTCCAATCCCAAAGTTTAGCTTTACTACATCTATTTTGGAGAAATTAAGATGCTCTCCACCCACCTAGAATCCTTCTCATCCTACAAGACTCCTAGTTGAGCCTATTGTGAAAAATAATTCCCAAGTACTTGTACTCTTCCACTGTTTCCAATGTGTCCCCTCCAAAAATGAAATTAAACTACTTCTTTATTTTCAATGAAAAAATCATGATCTTGGTTTTATTGGTATTCTCCTAAATCTTGACCTCTTAGCAAAAGATCTCAAGAGCCTTCAAATGAGTGATCAAACCATTGGTAGATTTTACCATTAGAATAAGATCATCCACTTACAAAAATAGCTTCACCACATAATAAAACAAATGAATGCCTTCTACGTCAGTTTTGTTTAACCACTCTTCAATTTTATCAATATATAAACAAAATAGAGTGGGGGATAAAAGACACCCTTGCTTGAACCCAATGTCACTACCAAAGCATTCAAACAAACCCTCTCTAGTTATGACTTTAGCCCTGACCTACTCATAAAGCTTATGCATAGCTACCTAATACTCCTATGGAATCCTAAGTTCCTCCATCCTACTCCGAAGTTTGTTCCTAGGCACCATATCAAAAGATTTTTAAAAACCAACAAAGTAACAGAAAAATTCCCCACCTTGGGTGTCCCAAACCTTCTTGATGAAGTGCCTAAGAGTCATGTAGTGATCGATAGTCGAGTGTTTAGGCTTGAAACTGGCCTACCCTTTAGCTCATTTTCCCTTTTTTTAGCCCAATCACTAATTCTATGCTCTAACATGCTCCTGAACAATTTTTCTAGAAGAGGGCTGATCATAATAATGTGGCAATTAGAGGGGTTATTAATGTCACCACTCTTAAAAAGAAGGATAATGACACTAGTTGTCCATTCTTCAGGAAAGCCAACCTGCATGACGTTATTAAAGATACACTTAATGTGAGGTGCAAGGAGATTAGGCCCCCACTTTAGAAACTCATCTTTTAACCCATCAATGTCTTTAGCTTTACCACTCGCTAATTTATTTATTCCTTGCTTGATATATTCTACCTAGAAGAGCTCGATAGAAGTGATAATAATAGGTGGGTTATCTTTCATCTATGACCGTTCATACAAGATCTTGGCATATTCCAGCCATTGGTCCCCTGAGATATTATTTTCAACCTATTTTAGCTTTTGTTGCAACTCTCTCCAAAATACTTTCAGGTTATGATTACCCAACAAAAGTAATTCTTTTCTTCTTGATATCATATAGCTCTCTTTTTTGAATCTTACCAGCTGCTCATACTTTTTCTTACTATCCTTGTTAGACTTATTATCTTTAAGGGATCATTTAGCTTCCTTGCATTCTTTTTCATACCAAGAGTTAGTTAGAAAAGTATTTACAATCCCCTTTTTAGGTTGAGATCTTTTGCAAACCTTTAAGGCTTTATGGATTATCAGAATCAACATACTGCTATCAATAAACCCCCTAGTTTCACTATTTTCTTTCCCCACTATGTTGTTTTTCACCATTTGAAGGTGTTGTTCAAGGGAAGAAACAAAGATCTCTTGATTTTCTTCGCTCACAATTATTTTACCTTGCATGTGTGCCTCCTTTTGCAAGTTTTGGTCTTGCCCTCTTTTTTGGTTATTTTTGAGAAGGCCAAATTTAACAAATAGAGGCATATGATCAAACTTTAGTTCTAAGGGGTGGCTCCCAATTTTGAACTCTAACAACCTAAATAGAGAACTTTGGGAGTAGATAACATAGTCTACCACACTCTACCTATTGTAAGTTTTAAAAGTGACACCACCAGATCTTGGCCAAGCCCACATCCCATTGCAAATAACCAAGTTATATAGGCTGTAAGGACCAAGAAGCTCAGCCCAAAAATGATTCACACTCTCATTACCATCACTAGAAGTTCTAACCCAACTCAAATCCATGTCCTCCTCAAGCCATAGGGGGTCACTATCTTCTCCCTCTTTACTTCCCAACTGTAAGCATTGATTGTTTGCCATCCTAGCATCAAAGTCCCCAACTAACATTATGGCTCCTAAGGTGGTGAAGTTAGAAATATCTTTCATTAATGCCATAAAAGGATCCTCACTATTAAGATTTCTCTTCTTATAGAACTTCAAATTGTTTGGGGAAAACTAACATGAAGCCACCCTTGTTGTGGTTTTTTAATCTGTTATTTTCAGCCATATGAACTATTTATTTGGGTCTTCTTTAAACATTTCAATGATACCATTCTAGGTTTTGTGAATTAGCACCATAAACCCTATGTGCCCTTTACTAGTTTTAGTCCCTTTATTCCAAACTAAAAATTTATTATACCCTTCAAAATTAGGGATCCTGTAACCATCATGCTCATGTGTTTTCTTAAGAATAATGATGTCCTTCCCTTCCATAATCGGCCCCAAACCTAGACCTCTCCTTAAAGGAAGCCTCTACAATTCCAACTTACCAATTGTAGAAGATCTTTTGGGCCCCCAAATCCTTATTTTTTGTGTGGGAACCGCTCACTGATTTGAGATTTCCCACTTTTAAACCAAGCCCATTTTTATTCCTCTCTCATTATTTTCACTTTCTCTCACTACTTCCTTCGCTCTTCCTATTGGGCTAGTGTCAAATGTTCATCTAAGAAGATACGAGTTCCCCTAAGCATCCCTCTATTTTAAGGATCATGTGTTTATCTTCCATGTTCTTCAAGACAATTCTAACATGTCTATCTCTTCCTTCTTCTATTTTCCTTCTAATCCTACTGGCATGTTGAATAACACCTGACTATTTCAGTTGATCCTTAATGAAGTCTCTTGCGAGGATGTCCATTCTCTCCTTCTCTCTAAAGTCTTTCAGATATTTAATTATGAGGTTAACAACCTTATCATTTTTGTCTTTTTCTTCTTTCATCTACCTCTTAATCTATTTTTCTATGATTTCTTCACTTGTTGATCCATTTACAACATGTGCCCAAGATTTGGTCTTTTCTAACTGTGCTTTTAGCTGGCTTTCTCAGATCTCCATACTTGCCAATGTTGATTTAATTTCTTCCAGCTGAGTTGACTCCTCTAAAAACCTTATCTCAACACTCTTTATGTCTATTTTTGAAAATTGTTTTAACTCCTATTTTAAATTGAATAGCTACTGATGTCCTCTTTCAACATTGTTTAGAAGGTTTAAAACTTGATCTTTGAGCCACTTATTTTCCCTCTCTAAGTTTTAACTAGCATCTAACAACTCCCTTAGCTTAATCCTTTTCTGCAGCTCATTAGATTTGATATTTTCCATTCTTCTTTTGATGTTCATGAGCTCAGTTATGTATAGCTCCAATGACCACAACAAAGGTGTGGATGTGGGGCTGTATTAGTTTTTGTTGTTTGGAATCCAGCCAATCCCCCCAACTTACTCCCCTTTGTTTGCTTGTTTGTTCACTAAAA
The DNA here is from genome assembly GCA_037957365.1 of Torreya grandis. Classification (NCBI taxonomy): domain Eukaryota; kingdom Viridiplantae; phylum Streptophyta; class Pinopsida; order Cupressales; family Taxaceae; genus Torreya; species Torreya grandis. The sequence goes on from JARHVA010000692.1 coordinate 137,379, forward strand.
TATCTCTAGGTTTGATTTGATTTCCAACAAATTCCCCTTGAGTTTCTAAGAACCTCTTCACATTACATTTATCAATTTTTATCTTTGCCTATTCACCTACTAGACTTTGCATTCTATCTATGACTAGAGAATAATTTCATGAAGTTTTTGGTAGGATAGTGATGAGCTTCTTGTGCCTCACCCTCTGAATCTGCCTGCATCTTTCGATTGCCCTATACTACTTCAGGTTTACAAAAATGAACTTTTCATTGGTTACCTCTAGCCCTTCTTTGCAGTACTTTGGGAAGAGCGCAGCCTATGCCACGCGCCCCCCCCCCCCCCCCCTTCCCATGATTTCAACTTGCAGGTTAAGACCTAGTCTTTCATGTGTACATGAGAGTTGGAGATGATGGTCAAGGGGGATGTCCTTCTACTGAGAGCAAGCCCTGACTGAAATCCTAGATTCTTGTACCTCAAGCCCACTTGTTGCCCAAAGAATAACTAAATCTAGCTATCTAGTACCTAGGATTTTTAGATATTTATGCACTTTTGGAAAGAGTCTTAACTATTCAAACCCCTGATACCCCTTGTCAGGAAAGTGTCAGTTTCTAGCCCTTTGCTTAAATGAGGTTTTGGGTCCCCACCCTAATTTACCATTTTTTAAGATCCCTGATTGATTGCTTTGTCTATTTTAAATTTTGGCTAGGGTTTAAGGTTTTGACTTGCTTTGTTTTGACATGTTTTGCCACTTATAGATTAGAAAAAATGCACACAGTAACCAAAAAAAAGGAGAAATTTAAAAGTCATTGAGGGACCCAGTTCAAACCTGGCAAAGGTGCTACAAGCAAATGTTACATTGGTTCTGGCCAACCAAATCTCTGCCGCCTTCGGAACTGTCCAAAAAAAAAAGATTTTGAAGACCGCTTTCTTACTTGAATGGGCCTAGACCCACTATTCATTACACTTCTGGGTCCACGCCAACCGCTACCCGACACAACAAAAACTAAAATGCCCTTCGGAGAGCTATGTTCCCATGCCAACCACTTGGAAACAAGTCTTCAAGGGGGGAAGTATCAAAGGATGGACGCTCTGCTCTGCTATTCAAATCATGTTATTTATTCTCATATTTTTCCAAATCCAACCCTCTTCCTAACTTATGGGGCATGTGCCTGCGCTCGTACCTAGCGTATGGAATATGAGGCCTGTGCTTGTTGGATTGACGTTGTGTACCATGTGCTTTTTATTTAAATTGTGTGGATGAAATTAAAAAATCATGTTGTGTTTTTCAAACGCCATCTACATTTCATTAACCTCTATTCCAACGTGGCAAGTCTCATTGTCTTAGTGTAGGGGTGAGTGTCTACGTGGCATTTTGAAATTGTTCCATGCATTAATTCCCGACAAAATGACACAAGTCCTGGTGAGGATTCGAGCACCAACAACTTGTGTGAAAGGGAGAGAGAGAAAATGTGAAATGCAGTGAGGGTCTCTAAAGGAATGAATTAAATATTTTAATAATGTCCATGTCGCCAAGCAATTTAGTATATCATGAATATATGTAATCAATATTAAATTATATGTGAATTTTTATATATTTACTCACACAATGGGAGATAGGAGTACATAAAGCATATACATATAGAATAAGAACCAGTACAATAACAATAACAAGGATCAGATCTGATCATTCTAATAGCCAAAGCATGAAAGTATAATTTCTTTCACCGATGCAGCTCTGTTTTTATTTTATTTTTCATCGTGTAGTGATTACTTATTTAATAGGACTACTGTAGATTAAAGTGTGTTATTAAAGATAGAGGTTTTGTATTCATTGTTTTGTGTAGCCTATCCATCCCAAGCGTAGTATATAGTTTGATCTTCCCATGTTCCACGTCAAATGCCTGGAAATTAGATTGCTTCTTTCAGTTATGTCCTATGAATATAAAGATCGACTGGCAGCCTTGGTAAAACCATCGGCTCATGTATATTCTGTTCTGAGCTTCTCGCCCTTTATCTACGCAGTCTGCATTCTTCCTTCATCCCGTGCGTCTGTGATTAAGCTTCTCAATGCACAGTGATAATTGGGTATTCCATCCACACCAGGCTACACTCAATGTTGTTCTTACCACCATCCAACGTTAATGTTCTTACCTCAGGTGTTCGTACTCTACCGTTTTGACTTCTAACCACGCATTTCAATCAATGTCATGCTTAGTTATGATGTGTAAGTTTCTTGAACATATTCAGGTGACGAAGTCTCTTTGCTCATCCGCTTTCCAGCCATATTCACTCTCATAAACACCCAGAAATCATGTCAACATGTTTTTCAGCGTTTGTGCCATTTCCTCACATCCACAACTACTCAGCGCGTCATGCAATATAACTGTAATATATAAATACTAAATCTATATAGATAATAGGCATATATTGATGATATTTTATATTTCATAGTGAGATTTTTTAATAGGCCGTTAGGATATGGTGTTTTTATAGTCACCTCTATTTAGTTTGTTTTATATTATTTTTAAAATTTGGTATTCGATAATTTGATAGTAGTTTTATGTAATTATTTTTTAAAATTATGTGAGGTTTTATCGAATTCATTGTTACAAATATTAAAAACTTCATTTAGATTTTTATATAAAATAGTGATTAGTTTCACAATTTTTTAGTTTTACAAGAGTGAATTGTTTATTTATTAGTACAAATAAAATATATGTTGTCAAAAATCAAAGTCAAGAGTTAAAATTTACTCTTTATAAGGATGAAATATTTGGTGAACTCAAAATTTATTTTGAATGGGTGTGTCAATCTTGTCATGATAATTTTAAAATATGACATGCAATGATTTCAACTTAACATGCCAAATGTTATAAGCAACAAAAGAAGGTCATCCTATAAAAATGTCAAGTTTGCCACTAACTTAGGGGTTACATATTATAGTAGTTGAAAAACATCTATGCCAAATCAACTAAAGCCATTCTCAATTTCCATTTACTAATAGAGACGATATTATATAATTCATATTAAGGTGGCAGTAGTCATGAATGGTGGTTGAAAACATGACATTGAGGACCTACTCCTCAATTCTTTTATTTTTTGTGTTTGTATGTAAATAAGTGATGATGTATTCCCAATGTAGAAATAGATAAGTGTGTCCCCATATATGTATATGATTGTGAACAAATAGATGAGTAAAGTATATAGTATGAAAGGTTTAAAATTTCCTTGTAACTTGGATATTTAATCCATGGAAGATTGATATGTTCCCAATTTATACCTAGGTAGTGTAAGGTTGATGTGTTCCTTGTCTATCAACATCTTTTGTTGATTTGTTCCCTAATCATGTGGAAGCTAGAATTACCACATGTATACATGGCATGTCTATTGGATAATTTCCCTATATCTGTGCTAAGGAGGTGAATTATTGGATATTTTACAGTTTGGTACATCATATGTGTTTGAGATTGATATTAAATTATACATTTTTTTGTATACTCACATATATATTAAGGGAGGAAAAAATTATAGGGATTTATGAGATTCTTAACTTCACTATTTTAGGAGTTCATAAGACCTATATATGTAAGTTATTCATCATTGAATCATTGAATATGCATTTCACTTTTTATGATTGATCTTCTACTATAAATATTGATTAAAAAAATTGTTGTATCTAGCATGCAATGTTTAAAGAAGGTAATTAGATTATAAACTTTCATATTTTTATCATATTTGATTTGGATGCCATTATAAGTATGATTGTCCATGATGTAGTTTCATTCTATCTCCACCATAGTCATGATATAAAATAGAAGATATTATCTTTCCTTGATCTTCTTTTCACATTATTCACCTATGGATTTCACACCTAAGATGATGTGAGTTAGTTCTTAACGTATCCATCAACATTTTTACATTCCTCTTGATTTATTCGCTTATGTAGTATTTTTTTCTTCTTCATTGTATGTGGGATTAAATTCTTTGATATAGTATACTTTCATCCACCCAAAATTATTTGTGCACATGCATATCCTAATTTTTTCTCTAAGATACTTTTTTTATTTCTTCATTGGCATTTGGGTGATCTTGCATTTTAATACTCCATTTTTAATCCACTTGTTAGTTTATTTTATCCAATTATTTTTTATCATGCTTAACTCTTCCTCCACTGTCATGTAGGTTACTCATGAGTCTTTATTTTTTATGTCTTTGTTAACTAACTTAACATATAGATCATGGATGATGTCACCAATGGAAAAAGTACTTATTTTAGATAATAATATATTCTACAAAACTGATTCTTTAATTTTTTTCATTATTTTTATTAGGAGTTTTACAAATCTAACTATATGTCTCCATTTCATATTTGACACATTATTGATACCTCAAAATTCATATTCATAGAGAACCACTAACATGGAAATAAATATGAACAAATACCTTTTTATTTTTTAATCCCATTAATCATTCTTGCATCTAGTTTTTGGTGAAAATAAAGCCAACCACCTAAAACCAATTACCCCTACTCCTCATTCATATTCCCTTCCCACCACTTGTACTCTATTTTCGTGCATGTCTCCCATTTATCTTTATTATGGAAATGAAAACCAAAGCACTCATATTATTCCACCCCTTCAAAAGGAATTATTTCAAAAAATAATATTATTTGATATATTTTTTATTTGTAATGAAAATATTTTAAATTTGACCTTGCTTGTGTTTATTTGCATCCTAACCTATTGGAAAAAAACCTAAGGCCCTCATATATTCTCTCAAACTAGGTTTTCTTTTTGTAATTATAATAAGATCATTAGCATATATTTATGACTTTATTAAATAGATAACTAGGCAAATGCTCCCTCCACTAATTTTGTTTAACCACTCCTTAATCTTGTCTATGTGTAGCTCATTTGAAATACATTATGAAATTATTTTATGTGTTCCTATTTTGGTGAGGACTTTATGTTATTCCCTTTTAAAACATGCCACATAAATATTGAAGGGAAAAAGGAGTGACACATAAGTATTAATACTTGAAAATATGGGAATGAATGTACTTTGGGAGTTGTAAAATAATGTTGTAAAAATTTAAAAGTCTTTTATAATGATTACAAATCTTCATTTCCTTTCTATAGCTACTTCATGGTCGTGACTATCTAGCCTACTAGATATAGATCCATAAATATGATATCATTATACATAATATCTCATAATATCATATCAAATATTAACTTTTATTCAAATACTAATGATATGTTAAAATTTAAACCAATAATTTGAATAATTTAATGCAGATTAATTGATAAAACTTTGTAATCAAAACAAATAAGTCATGATTTTGGGTTCGTGGTATTTATTTTGTTTAGGTTAATAAATAATCATAAATAAATATATTTTAAAATTTATCTATGTCTCCAATTCATATTTGACACATTATTGATACCCCAAACTTCATGTCTATAAAAAACCACTAACTTGGCAATAAATTTGAACAAGAACCTCTTCATTTTTTAATCCTATCATTATAAATTCTTACATATATTTTTAGTGAAAATAAAACCTTTCACATAGCACAAATCATCCCCACTCCTCAGCCTATGCCCTCCCCACCACTTGTATTCATATTGCACTACAAGTCTCCCAACAAAGTTTGTTGTAGAATGTAAAATTAGGGTATGTGTATTCTTCCACCACTTTTAAAGGGATTCCTTTGAAAATAAATCTAATTTACTTATTTTTTTATCTATAATAAAAATATTATGAGTTTGATCTTGCTTTTATTCACTTGTGTCACAACCTCTTTAAAAAAAAAAGGCCCTCAAGTATTCTCTCAAACTATGGATTCTTTGTTCAATTAAAAATAAGATCATTAACATATATTTATAACATTATTAAATAGTTAGATATACAGTACTTCCTCCACCATATTTTTTTAATAACTCAATGAACTTATCTATGTGTAGCCTAAACAATATAAAATATAGTGGATGACCTTATTTTTCACCATTGCCACTTGTAAAATATTGCAAAATTTCTTTATGCTCCTATTTTGGTGAGTACTTGATGTTATTCCCTTGTAAGGTGTGTCACATAAATACTGAAGGGCTAAAATATTGCCACATAAATATTTATAGTTGGAAATTTGGGAATAAAGGAACCTTGTGAATTGTGCAGAAATATTGTATAAAATTAAAAGACCTTTATAGTCATTAAAGTTCTTCCTTTTCTTTTAGGAGCTACCTTATGGTTTTTATTATCTAACCTTTCATATACACCACTATACATATGATATAAATATGATAACATTATACAAACCATCTCATTATATTATATAAAATATTAAATGTACAATTAATATTATTAATATATTAAAAGTAAATATAATTTAATACAAATTGATAAAACATTATAATCACAACAAAGAAGTCACATGTTCATGTTTCTTCTTTTGTTCATGTTAAAGAATAACCACAAGTTAAAAATATTTTGAGGTTTGCCTCTTTCTCCTTATTGGGGTTAAGGAATGGAATAATCACTTGCAAGATGTAGGAGCATCATGTTCAGGTTATAAATAAGTCATCTTTGTGTTTGTAAGGATGTGTTAGCAATAAGGAAGCCTTCTCAAGCTTCCCCTCTCACTTATAAGGTCATTTGTGATGTAGATGGATAATAGTTAATGTAAAAGTCCTTTTATTTTTGTATAGTGCGTAAATCCACCTCAACCTATCTAAAAGGATGATTTACTAATAGAGAAAGATAAACTAAGCCTATTTGACATGTCGAGGGAGTTGTTAAGATTATTAATGACTTTATCTTTATCAAGAAGCCTAAACTCAAGCATTAGTTGAGAAAAGATAGGATCAGATCCTATCACAAGAAAAAATTATGAATCATTCATAATTACAACAGAGAGAAGATTGGAAAGGAGGAGTAGCATATGAGAAAACAAGGGCCTTTAGGCCTATATGATTTAAAATAAGATATTGGAGAGTCTATAAACAAGGAAGGAGATAATAATTATATGGGATTAATTTCATGACGGGAAAAATTGAAGGAGGTAGATAAGCCTTTATTATAGGTGGTATAAGATTGTTAGATAATGAAACTCTCCATTATGCATGTGTTTGGATCTATCAATTCGAATTTCTAGGGTTCTAGTTAAACTCTGTCATTATTTGCATGTATATTTACATTAAATTTTTGATGAACTTTGATTTAATGAATATTCATATTTTCATCAAATCTATCACTACTTTGTCATTATTATTTAAGAGAACTCCATGTTTGTGCTCCTATGATGCCAATGATTCTATTCATATATCTTTATGCAGTTAGATTTTTATATAATTTCATTGATATTATAGTGATAAGATCCATATATGAAGCATCATCATGTCAAATTTTATATATAAGAAGGAATTGATATGACTTCCCTAGATCTAACATGCACGTAGTTAGTAAAAGTCATATACTAGTCAAAATTGTCTTATTCAATTTGATTGGGTTTCAATGATTAAGTAACAGAAGTTAATGCCAATAAAGATTTGAAGGGAGTTCAAAATTCATAATATATAATCATTTTTATGTATTATTAGTTTAAATAATCCAAAGAGAACCAAAGGAGTGTTAGAAGGCTCACAGGTTGCCTCGACCAAGCAGAAAAATGTGCCTTGACCTTCTTAGTATCGATTATCATGGATTGTGAATATTATTTGAATGTTTCATCATTAGTTACAGAAGAAGATAAAGGTACCATGAAATTTTGAGGTGGCTACCACAAAGAAAAATGACCACAATACATATACATTATATATATGTCCTATCTAAACATGGAGATAAATGCATATTTGTTGTCTGTTGAAAGCCCATAGGGGTTTTTAGAGTTCATTGAAATCCTTGAATAAAATGAAGTGTGATTTTGATTGAGTTGAAACAATTGAGATAAAAAAATAATGGTGGTGTTGTATCTCTTTAGTTAAGTTAAAGAAAATAAAAGAATAGAACTTGATATGGAAAGAATGTTAATGTTGTTAGACGAAAAGGCTATTTCGGGAGGTTCTAACCCTAGACCTGAAGATAACAATAATTGAGTGAAGCCAAATCAAGAAATAAATTTCTTCATCTAGATGTGGTAGTATCTTATGAATACATATTTATTTAAAATGAAAACCTAGGTGTTGAACACTTCAATGTGGAAGATTACCTAAAACTTTTGATAAAGCATGGATTGAGAATTAAGAAGAATATAGATAAATTGAGGAGGTAAATGAGCATGTCAGGGGTCCAAGGCTAACATGAGAAATAAAAAATTTATAAATTCCTTGAAAGATCAAGTTAGGATTTAAAACATAATTGGAGAACTATTTGGCTTATTGTGTTATTGTGAAAGCATAAAGAGGTTGTAATTAGACAATTTAAAGATACAAAGGTAACTAGTGTGATTAGAGAAAAGGTGAACATTACTAATGAAAAAAAGGAGAATGTTTTTAGGAAGAAACAAGACATTATGAAGAGTAAAGATTCCAAAAATAGAGATTAAGCAAGGAAAGTCAAGACTAAAAATCAAACAGATTGGTAGAAATTTGAATGTATTCTCTGCATCAATTTCAGTATCATAGCAAGGATTTCCTCTTATGAGAAAGAAATAAAATATAGATATAATAGTTATGAAAAATAAATTATAGGAAGGAATCTTGTAAAATGGAAATGGAGAAATAAATAATTGGTCTCAAATTAAACTTAAAAGGGTTGGAGCTTGAGCTTTTGCTGAGTCAGGGGTCAGAGGAAGGAAGCCAATCATGTGGCTGGCATTTGAAGAGAAGAATTAATTTGCCTATAGAGTCACTTTTTAGGGAAATAAGGCAAGAGATAATTTTCATAACGAAAACAAACCATAGAGGCTTGAAGAGTGGAGACTTTTTAGGTAAGCAATAGAAGAAGGTTCTCATTGAGGAGAATAGAAAAGAGGTAAAAGTGCAGAGAGAAGCACTTGAGAAAAGCAAAAGGAGAGTGTCAGCAAAGGAAGTCACTCAAAGGCACATTTTGGTCTCTAATCTATCTATTTATCATTATATTTAAATTTTTGTATGCAGGAAAGGAGAACCTCAAAATGAAGGTCAAAGATAAGTCCTTATAGTTTGCAATAAATGAGGCAAGCAAAGCACTCGTGAAGTCAAAATAATTTGAAGTTGATAGTGAAAGAGAACAAGTTGTAAAATCTTCTAGGGAGGAAATTGAAATTCTTCAGCATATTGATAAAGAAATGGAAGAAAATGTATATTTTCATGATCCTATGGATAGCATCCCAACAAAAGAAAGAAAGGAGCACACCCAAAAAAGGTGATTATAAGAAAATAAAATATGAAAAAGAACGTAACAATGCAGTAGGCCATGGAACAGGTAATTAAAAATTTGAATTATGATTTCAATCTTATATCTAAAAATAAGATTGATGTGAAGATTAATCAAAATGAAGGCAATGCTAAATCCCCACAACTTATAATAAACCATGGGTATGTATTTCCAAAATAGATGAAGAAACCAATTGTTGAAGTAAAGAATGAAAGATTCAATCAAAAGGTGTTTGAAGTTGAGAAATCAAATGGAATACTAGTACAAGAAAAAGTAGATTTTGAGATAAGGTTTTGACTAGCCCATAATAAAAAAGAGTGTCCACCTCTCAAAATAAATGAGTAAGAGACTAGAAGGATAAAGGTATGCCCAAGGAGAATTTGGAAAAAGAAGAATACCAGTGAATTAAAAGGTAAATTAATTGATTTGAATGATGATGCATTAAAAATTTAATTGAAAATATTGGTGAATTAGGTGATGATATGATTATAAGAGCTAATCTGTAGAAAATAGGAGGGTTAAATTTGATATCCAAAGAGAATAAATTGCTAGAATAGGTGATGAAACAACATGAAAAACATAAAATTTCTAATTTTATGTCTTTATTAAAAACTAACGATTCAAGTAATGAAATCACTTTGTATAATGATGTTAACTGGAAATCAGCTTCCACAAAAGAGAAAATGTAGATGAAAGGTAAAATAGAATAATATACAGTATTTAAGTTAGATGGTCCGAATTTTGATAAAGAAAGTGGAGAGATAGATGAAATCTCATTGACAGAACAAATAAGGATGTTGGAGGAATTGTTTAACTCTCCTAAAAAATTAGTTGTAGTAGAAGAAGTAGATGAAGATTTAGATCAATTTAATAAGCTCATTGCAGATCTTGAAACTAAAGAAATCATGAAACAAAAATAAGTTCAGGATACACAAGCTAGTGATGGAAATATCTAAGAATGGTGATGGAAGAAAAGAAAATATTGGAATCTTTTTCATTTAATATGTTTGTTGATTTTTTAAGTTTAGCAAGACAAGAGTTCACAGGTGAACTCATGAACACTTCAAAAAAATAAGAGTTCTTATGTCAAGGATAAGAAGGTGAAACAATTACTGATGCAAAGATAATTGGTATAGATATAAAGAAATATCAAGGATGTTTCCAATTAAATCAACATTTGAAAAAAGCTTTGTATGACATAAACTATGTAAATAAAAAGTGTGTTAATCAAGTTGATGCAATTGAACCGGTTCCTATAGTTGAACATAAGCAAGCAGAGATTGAAGAAATAACTTCATATGGAAGTGAGATAGAAAGTTGGATGCTTGTAGCTGAGAAGGGAATGAGAAGAAAGAGGTACAAAAAGAAAGAGAGAAATAGAAGGATAAATACTAATAAGTATAAAGCTACTGAAGTTCAACATGAAGGAGAATTTGAAGAACATAGCTCATTGAGTAACTAAAAGAAAAAGAAAAGTCTAAGTGTGGATCAATAGAACAGGTTCATCTATATGAGAAGTTAATAGTAAAATACAAAAAAAAAGCAAATGATGATAGTAAGAGCAAGTTAAAGGTTTCATGAGTAAGATCCCATGAAAATTTCCAAGCATAGAAGTTTGATGCATGAGCATCATGTTTGGGTTGTAAATAAGTCATCTTTGTATTTGTAAGGATGTGTTATCAATAAGGAAGCCTTTTCAAGCTTCCCTTCTCACTTATAATGTCATTTATGATGTAAAAGGTCAATAGTTATTTTAAAAGTCCTTTTATTTTTGTATAGTGTGTAAATCCACCTCACCCTATCTAGAAGGATGATTTAACAATATAGAAGGTTAAACTAAGCATATTCAAGGAAGTTATTGTGAATTATTCTTTATCAAGAAGCCTAAACTCCAGTGTTGATTGAGAAAAGATAGGATTAGATCCTATCACAAGAAAAAATTATGAGTCATTCATAATTGCAAAAGAGAGAAAGAAGATTGAAAAGGAGTGGCATAGGAGAAAAGAATGGATTTTAGGCTTGTATGATTGAAAAGAAGATATTGGAGAGTCTATAAACAAGGAAGGAGATAATCATTATATGGGATTAATTACATGATGGGAAATATCAAAGTAGGTAGATAAGCCTTAATTACACGTGTTAGATGATTTTTAGATAATGAAACTCTCCATTATGCATGTGTTTGGATCTATCAATTATAATTTCTAGGGTTATAGTTAAATTGTGTCATTTCTTGCATGTATATTTACATTAAATTTTTGATGTACTTTAATTTAATCTATATTCGTATTTACATTAAATTTTTTACTTCTTTGTCATTCTTATTTTAAGAGAAATCCATGTGCGTGCTCTTATGATGCCAGTGATTCTATTTATATATCTTTATGCAGTTAGATTTTGATATAATTTCATTGATATTATAGTGCTAAGATCCATATATGAAGAATCATTGTGTTATATTGGATATATAAGAGTGAATTGATATGAATTCCCCAGATCTAACATGCACACAACTAGTAAAAGTCATATACTAGTCAAAATTGTCTTATTCAATTTGATTGGGTCTCAACGTTTAAGTAACAGAAGTTAATGCCAATAGAATTTTGAAGGGAGTTCAAAATTCAAAATATTTAATCAATTTTAAGTGCCATTGGTTTATATAAATCCAAAGAGAACCAAAGGTGTGTTAGAAGGCTCATGGGCTACCTAGACCACGTAGAAGAAAGTGCCTTGCCATTCTTAGTATCGACTATCATGTATCTTGAATACAATTTTAAAATCACATCATTGGTTATAGAATAAGATAAAGGAACCATATAGGTATGAGGCGGCTTCCAAAAAGAAACATGACCATAGTACGATTGAAAAAATAAGGTAGCTACAATACACTAAATATCCAACCAAGAACAACTGTTGTCTAGATAGAGGCTTAAAATAATATAATGCTATAAATTCTAAGACATCTAGAATGATACAACATTCAAAAACTAAGTCAATTATGAGTAGATAATTAGAATAAAATTCAACTTATCTAGAATGCTATGGCATTCACAATAAATAACAACAAACTCCTTGTATTTCTTTACTTGATTAACTTGATAAATACATTACATGTGCCTCACTATATGAAAGGAGGACAAAGAAAAATAAAGAATGCTGCAACATTCAAAGACATCAAACAAATTATTACTTTCATAACAAATAAAAATGCCTCATGAAAAATTAGAGGACTTCAACAGTGTAGGAGGACTATTAGTGCATAGGAAGACGAAAAAAAAGCAAAATGAAGATAGTTAGTGGAGATAGTTGGCACTATGCACTTTCGGTGGTGAATGGAGACTTTCAGCATAGATCACCCATGTGTAGACAAAAATTATTTTGATGGAATAAATGTACAAGAGGAAATAACCAAAAAAGACATTTGGTGGATGGTGGGATGGTCGGTTGGATGGTGGGAGACAAGCGAAACATTCGATGGATGGTGGAATTACATTTTTTCAACACTCCCCCTTAGTTATAAATTCCACCATCTAATACACCTAAACAAACACTGAGGTGCTCAAAACATTATTTTGACAATGCCTTGATAAAAATGTCAGCAAGCTGCTACTCAAACCTGCAAAACTCAAGTTCTATCTCACCTTTTTATACTAACTCTCTAATAAAATTATACCTAATTGCTATGTGCTTGCTTCTCTCATGAAAAATATGATTCTTTGATAATTCATTGGAGGATATGTTCTCACAAAAAATTGTTGATGCTCCTTGTTGTCCATGTAGATTTGAAAGTATACTTATTAACCATATAACTTGGCTTACTACTATGTTGGCTGCTATGTACTCTACTTCATCTGTAGAAAGTGAAACTATGGATTTTTTCTTTGAAGCCCAAGATATGGATTCTAAACCAAGATGAAATACATACCCTAACATGCTCTTTCATTCATCAAGACTACCAGCCCAATCACTATCCATGTAGCCTACTAGATGAAACTTATCTGCTACTTCATAAAAAACTCCATAAACTCTTGTCACATTCACATACATTAAAATCCTCTTTCCTACTTGCCAATGTGTCTACTTTTGCATCTCCATGAATATAGATATGAGACTGACTGTATACATGATATATGGTCTAGTTGCAATCAAATACATCAAACTTTTTACTAAACTCTTGTATTGTGTAGGGTTTACATTGCTGCTACAATCATCTTTTTGTAACTTCAATCTTGTCTTAGTTAGTTTGGATGTTGGTTTGTTGTCCAACATCTTTGACCTCTCCAAAATTTCCTTTGCATACTTAGATTGGCATATGATGATGCCACTATCCATTTTCTTGACATCAATACCAAGAAAGTACCTCAATAAACCTAAATCAGTCATTTCAAACTCCTCCTTCATGACTGACTTGAATTCTTCAATGGAATTATTTGCATTTCAAGTGAATATTATATCATCCACATATAAAATAATAATCAAAATTCCTTCTTTTCTTAACTCGATGTAGAGTGTGGGCTCACTACTTTGCTAAAGCCATTGCTCAACAAGAATCTATATGATTGTATCATGCCCTTGGTGCTAGCTTGAGCCCATATAATGTCTTCTTCACCCTATACACCTTATTATCAAGGCCAAAAAATTCATATTTAGATGGTTTTCCCACATAAACCTCTTCTTGTAACAATCCATTCAAGAATGCTGACTTGACATCCATTTGATACACCTTTGATTTGTGTTGAGCAGCAATGGATATGATTGTCCTCACTATTTCTAGCCTTGTTACAAGTGTAAATGTCTCATTGTAGTCACATAGAGGTTATTTCATGTATCCTTTAACAAATAGCCTTGCCTTGTGTCTTTCAATCTTTCCTTCTAGAATGGTTTTGGTTTTGTAAGCCCATTTGACACCTATGACCTCTTTTCCTGCTAGAAGATCCACTAATTCCCATGTCTGATTTTTCTTAATGGCATGCATTTATTCATCTATTTATTCACAACACTTATTATCGTTAATTACATCCTGAAAACAAATAGGGTCATCTACTAAAAATAAAACAAATTTCATTATTTCATCTTTATTTTCTTCATACCTTGATTGCTGATATATATCATGCAAGCTCCTTGTTCTGCCTGAATGATGACTTGAGTTGGAGGATGATGAAGTTGACTCATGAAATACTCTTTGATCTCCTTGTTGGATGATTCCACTAGATTAATTAGCACGCTTTTCATAGGACTCCAAATCGGTGCATGAGTGGTTGTATCACTTGCTAGTTCAGTTTTAAGAAAGGGTCCACAAGCCCTTGTTTGCACATGTTGTTCTTCTTATTTATCTTCCCATGTTGCATCCTTAATGAATTGAACATCTCAACTAATTATAAGGTCCTTGGAGACTATAGTTTACATCCATTATGCCTTTGATTTCACACTATACCCGATGAATATACACTTCTCTCCTTTGTCATCCCATTTTGATTTTATTTATTTGCGAACATGTGCATATGCCACACATCCAAACACCCTGAGGTGTTCAACACTTGGTTTCCATCTACTCCATACTTCTTGAGGGATCATATCCATAACACTCTTAGTAAAACATATGTTGAGAAAATATACCACTATTGTTACAACTTCAGCCCAAAACTCATTGGCCAAGCCTTTGGCCTTTAACATATTTTTTGCCATCTCTTAAATGGTTTGGTTTTTTCTCTCAGTTACACCATTTTGTTGTGGTGTATATCTTGTTTCAAAATGATTCTTGATCCCATTATCCTTGTAAAATTTCAAAAATTGATTTGAAATATATTCTCCTCCTCTATCTGTTCTCAAAATCTTTATATAATAGCCACTCTACTTCTCAACCATGGCCTTGAATTGCTTGAAGATTTCAAATGCCTTTGATTTATTCTTCAAGAAGTACACCCATATTTTTCTACTGAAATCATCTATGAAAGTAATGAAATACTCATTCTTGGATAAATAAGGAGTCTTCATAGGATGACACAAATTTGAATGAATCAGCTCAAGAGGAGTTGTTGCTCTCCATGACTTTCTTGAGGGAAACATTGTTCTATGTTGCTTCCCTAAAATGCATCCTTAACACACTTTATTTTTATATTCTATTAGAGGCATCCCTCTTATAATTTTGTTCTTATGAAGTAAATTCAGAAAACTAAAAATCAAATTTACATAATTAAGGTGCCAAAGAGTGGATTGATCATCCACAACTATTTTGAATGCTACTGCAAGCTCACTTTCCATCCTTAGAGAAAACATCTTATTGGTTGTCATCTTGGTTGCTGCAATCTACTTACTACAACCAATCCTATCATAAATAATGCATTCATCATTATCGAATCTCAATGTATACCCCTTTTGGACTAATTGTCCAATGCTGATCAAAAGCCCTGGCACATAATAAACATCTTTAATTTGCCTCTTCTCTCCTTGCTTGGTGCGGATAGAAATACTCCCTTTGACCATGACAGGAACGTTGTCATTATTTCCTAGTTTCACTTCTGATTTAATTGATTCATATATATTATTTAACATCTCTTTTTTTCCACTCATATGGTTGCTATAACCACTATCTAAATACCATATTTATTTATTACTTTGTTCAGCTAAATTGCATGTTATAAACAAATTTCCACCAATTTCATTTGTATCAATTTCATCCTCTCTTGCATTATAGAAATTTGAGATTTTCCTATTCAAATTATACTCTTTCTTTCTACATTTACTATCATAGTGTCCATACCTCTTACAGTAATAACATTGCACTTTTGATATATCATACGTTTGTGTATATCCTACTTTTGAAGTGTTGCTACTCCTTCCTCTTCCTCTTCCATGTGATTCTTGATGATTGTGTCTTTCACCTTCTTGGTTTTTGTGAGCTCTACCTCTACCTTTGTTGTATGCTACTCTCTCCCTGCCTCTCAAATTCATATTTGACTTGAAGGCTTGTTGTTCATGGGAAGAGATGGCTGACCTATTCAGCCATTGTTCATGGGTTTCCATGAACCCATCAGCTCATCAATCATCATTTCTCTTAAGTCATTAGACTCCCCTATTGCAACCACTATAGGATCAAATTTTATTGGAAAGATCCTCAATAACTTCTCTACAATCTGATGATCTTCTATTATATCTCTGTTTGTCTTTAACTGATTAACAATACTCATTGTCCTTGTAAAGAAGTCATTGATAAACTCACTTTCTCTCATCTGTAGGATCTCAAAATCTCTTTTCAATAGTTGTAACTTTACTACCTTCACTTTGTCACTACCTTGATATGCCATTTGAAAAATATCCCATGCTTGCTTGGAATGAGTAGCTACTACTATTCTTAGAAATATTGACTCACTTAATGCCAACTGAATATAGCTTAAATCATTGGCATATTTCATTCTATTCTCTTTTAACAAAATTCTTTGTGCCTGAGTGAGAGCATTGAATGCTAATAGGTATGCTAACTTTATATATCCACCTTCAACAAGCTCCCACAACTCCTGAGAGTAGAAAATAGTTTCATCTTGATGTACCATACATCATAGTTCTTGCCATCAAACACTGGGGGCTACTGCTATGAGTTACTACTAGCTGCCATATTTCAATATTCCTGAAGAACTTAGCTCTAATACCAGTTGTTGAAAAAATAAGGCAGTTGCAATACACTAAAAATCCAACCAAAAAATCTTATTGTCTAGGTAGAACCTTAAAAAAATATAATGTTATAAATTTTCAAACATCTAAAATGCTACAACATTCACAAACTAAGTCAATTATGAGCAGATAATTAGAATCAAATGCAACTCATCTAGAATTCTATGACATTCACAACGAATAACAATAGACTCCTTGTATTTATTTACTTGATTAACTTGCTAAATACATTACATGTGCCTCACTATATGAAAGGAGGACAAAGACAAACAAAGAATGCTATGGCATTAAAGACTTAAAAAAAATGCTTACTTGCATAACAAATATAAATGCCTCAAGAATAAATATGGGACTTCAATGGTGTAGGAGGAACCAACGATGCATAAGAAGACAAAACAAAAAGCATAATGAAGACAGTGGGTGGAGATAGTTGGCACTATGCACTTTCGGCACAAATCACCCAGTGCAGACAAAAATGCTTTTGATGGAATAAATGTGCAAGAGGAAACAACCAAAAAAATGTTCAATAGATGGTGGGATCATCGGTTGGATGGTGGGAGACAAGCAAAATGTTCGGTGGAATTATAGTCTTTCAGCAAGTACATATACATTATATATGTCCTATTCAAACATGGAGATAAATGCATATTTGTAGTTTGTTGAAAGCACAAAGGGGTTTTCTGAGTCCGTTGAAATCATTGAGTGAAATAGAATGTTGTTTCATTTGAGTTGAAATAAATAAGATAAAATAACAATGGTGGTGGTCTAGCTCTTGGGTTAAGTTAAAGAAAATAAAAGAACAAAACTTGATATGACAACAATGTTAATGCTGTTAAACAAAAACATTGCTTCAGGAGGTTAGAACCCTGGACGTGAAGATAACTAGAATTTTGTGAAGGCAAATCAGGAAATAAATTTCTTCATCTAGATGTGGTAGTATCTTATGAACACATATTTATCTGGAATGAAGAACTAGGTGTTGAACACTTCATTGCGGAAGATTACCTAAAACTTGTGACAAAGAGTGGATTGAGAATTAAGAAGAATATAGATAAATGGTAAATGAGTGTGTCAAGGGTCCAAGGCTGACATGAGAAATTGTAAATGTACAAAGACCTTGAAAGAGAAAGTTAGGATTTAAACCATAATTGGAGCATTATTTGGCTTATTGCGTTATTATGCAAGCACGAAGAGGTTGTAATTAGACATGTCAGAGATACAAAGGTAACTAGTATGATTAGAGAAAAGATGAACATTACTAATGAAAACAAGGAGAATGTTTGCAGGCAGAAACAAGAGATTATGAAGAGTAGAGATTCTAAAAATAAAGATTAAGCAAGAAAAGTCAAGACTGAAAATCAAGCAGATTGGTAGAAAATTGGATGTATTCTCTGCATCACAAGAGTACAGGTCAAGGTAGGGTATGGATTGTTTCTTTTGTTAGTGTCAAAGAATAATCACCGAAATAAGGTAAGGAAAAAGAAGATTTTAATCTCCCAAAATGCATAATCTATGAAATCTCCGTATGATTTGATTCGTAAGCTCTATATATTCCCTTTAAATATAAGCTTTATTCTATTCAAACCTGCAACTTCCCAACCCAAGAATTGGGTAAAGTAAACAACAAAAGATATATGGAGTCTGCTTGCTTTACTCTTTTGTGGGATCTCACAAATTTTGTCACATCTGCAAATGTAATGGTAAAAATAATGAAGTCGTAGTTCTCGGCTCTCCCACTATAAACTTTTTCCTTGCCTAAGGCCTTTCAATTATTTTACCACTCAATACTTGGCAAAGGTAGGACTTTTTGGTGACTGTGTTGATGGTAGGGGCACAAGTGAAGAGCATCAAATGTTGATTTTAGATGAATGGATTGGGGAGGTTGAAGAATTTCTTAAAGCAGGTGAGCAGTAGGGAAAATTTTAGTGGTGAATTTCTGTTAATTCACGAATATTCTAGTTTTGTAATTTTACATTTGACAATTTTTTGGGGTATTAAAAACCCTGAAATCACCAATTTTTTTTGGTGCAAGTTAATTTTTGGAACAGATGGCCTACTGTTTAAAATAATTTCATTCATATAAATGTTTTTCACCAATACCTTGAAAGACACTCTAAGTACATTCGCCTCACATTGTACATGTGGACAATCATTTGCATATGCCGATGGCCATCTGCATATGCAAACAACCATCGGCATATCTTTATATATGGATGGCCATTTGTATATGCTAATGGTTGTCTACATATGCTGATGGCCCTCTGTATTTACCAATGATCGTCTGCATTTGACGACAACCGTCAATATTTTAATATCACTCGTATAAAACCTAAACTGATATTAAAACATAAATATTATTACATATTTTAATTCCACATAAAAAATTATGCAATTTCAAAAAAAATCATCCTAATCCAAATCCGTACACAAAAATTACGACCTCTGAAAATTGACTAATGAACAGTGTACTTCCCTAACAGAGGTCCGCATGGTAATGTGACATAATAATCTCGGACACTTACATTGAAGTGTTGTTGAGGAATTTGCTTGCGTTAGAGTTCACGGACACCAATCGACAGAAACACGTAACACAGTACGTGGAGCTCATGGACTGTCTCATCGACACGCCAGAAGACGTCAGCCTGCTGCGACATTGCCACGTCATTGACCGCCACAGCATGATGATAACGGATGAGTATGTGGCCAGGATGTGGGACGGCATGTCTAAGCCTTTCTTTTTTGCAGGTTTTATGGAGCCTCCGCAAGGTTTGAAAGCCGAAATCAGGGAAGTGCTGATCGAAAATTATTACAAAAGCAAGATCAATACATGGTGGGTGGAGTTTGAAAGCTGAAATCAGGGAAGTACTGATCAAGAATTATTACAAAAGCAAGATCAATACATGGTGGGTGGAGTTCCAAAGCGAGTATCTGTCAAGTCCATGAAAGGCGGTGGCGTTTCTCGTTGGAATATTTGTGGTTGCGTTGACTACATTGCAGACCTACTGTTCGGTTAAGGATTGCCAGCCAGAACGTCCTCCACCGCGCAATAGCCACAAGAATTCCAACCCCTTTGGATACTTTCTTCAACCCTAACGTCCATGATACTTTCTGCAACCCTAGCATCCATTATTATGGTACGGGTGAAGGTTAATCCATTGGTTCTTGCATTTTTTTATATTTATTGGAAAGAGGTAGCGATCCTATAATATTGAATGTTTATATTTGTTATGGTCTTGAATGTTATACATGTATCCATACACGGTGGGTGATGTACATCTTCAAAGATTCCAGGTCTATCTTGAAAAAAAAATACGATTTTTAATAATCATATATTTTTACACGTTTATCATGGGAAATAAAATGATGATTTTTTTATAAGTATACATATTTTCGAAAGCAAATGTAGCTTTTGATAGATTTTTAATATAATGTTAATTAAAAAATATTTTATTATACATAGACTTTTTCATACAAATTTTATTGTTGTAATAATGAATTTTTACATATGTATATTTCAATATTTATTTTTTAATAACTTTATAAATATTTGTTTAGCATTTTCAATAATGGTTTCATAACACCTGTATTTTAATAATAAAGATATATTACTTTAATTTAGATGTATATATATTTTTTATGTATTTTCTTTAGCTTTAAAAAATAATTATTTTTTATGTAGATTGACTCTTGGTTTTTTAAGATTTCTCAATTTTTTGGTGTCTAAATAGTCGGGCATGCTTACTCATCTAAGGTTCTCATAATATTAATTGTCGATATAATGAAAAAAAATTGTTTATCATCATATAGTTTTAGATAAATTTTTATATTCAACACTATTGCCTTCTTGAAATGACAATGATAATGGTCCAACACCTATCTATTTTAGTAAGATGGAATGACACTTCAAAAGTCCTTTATACTATTTGATTTTTGGTGTGACATATCATTAATGGAGTATGCATATGGTTTTGTCATTTGAGACCCATTATAACATACATACATTATAGCTTGGATTTTTGTGAAGTGCCCTCTTATTTTCCATGGTTAGTCTATATTTAGTTTCAATAAAGATAATATTTTCGTTGCATTAGGAGTTGTGCTCTCTCTTAGAGTAATTTTGTGTTTTTTTTTTAGAGTTTTCTATTAGATAGTTGTGTGTTGTTTGTGTATTTGAGAATATTGTACATAACCAATGTGTAGAATTTGGTGGGTTCCATTACTTCCACGAAACACATAAATCATATCAAAGAGTGTTAAATATTTTTTAAAAATGTCATTGATTGTTTAAATAAAATATAATTGTGTTTACATACAGGATAAACTCTAACTTTTGGAAAGCCCCACAAAATTTTCTTTCAATGACCAATTTTCTATTTTTGTACATGGTTCACTTCTAAAATTCGACCATCTCAACATATAATTAAGAGTTATGAATCTCTTGTTATGTTTCCTTCTAAATCTCAAATGATTATTTTTTGTATGGTTGTTATCAACATTCAATTTTCATATCTTAATCCATCTAACCTAATTCAACACTAAGGGGAGGCAAAGGGGAAAGAAGGGGTAGGAGGATGAAAGGGTGTATGTGGATATATGTATAGTTCAATTTCTTCTTAATTTTAAATTAATTGAAATGTTATATGTCAATATTTATTAAAAGAATCTTTTGATTATATTAATTGTGCATGGGTGAGGTACATGACTTAGTTGTTGGGACACATATTAGAAGTTTTACATCACATATTTACTTTTTATAAATTATTTTTATGGAATGTTGGTACACATAATACAGTTCTTATTAAATTCTTTTTGGGGTAGTGTAGTTTATTTCATGCTCTCATTTTTCAAAGTACATTTTGAAAGAAGGTTTTGATGTATATTAATTCATTTATACATTTTTATTTACTATAGGATGCACTTATAATCATATCAATAGTAAATAAGCACATAATTATTTATATGTCATTATCTATATTTTATTTATACATTAATTTTAAATAAAAATATATTTTAGTAGTTACTTCCAATTTAGAGTTTGTACAATTTGAAAGATTCTTTTAAAAAGATAGAGATGTATTTATAATCGAAAATCTCTTTATCTATATAAGAAAATTGTAAATAAAAGTTTAATTAATATTTTTTTTTGGTATTAATATTCATATTCAGATGAGATCTGTTTAATCTAGATGTATATATTTAATCATTTTAATATCCGTTCACATACATATATACATAGACTTAAAAAATATTTTATTAAAAATTCTATTACTTCTAATACATATACCAATTTTTTTTTATTGATTTATCCCTCTAGTTGAAAACTACCGAACCCCAATAATCTTTAATGAATTTTAAACGTTAAGTAGAAAAAAGACAGGCTCATGTAATGTAATGAGGTAAGAGTAGTTCTGGTTCATTCTTGCAATAGTTAATAAATAAATTACTATGGATCAAAGATTTGAGTGTTTTTAAAAAGACTTGGAGGAGAACCATTAAATTTTAAATATTAAGAGCACTTAACTGAAATACACCATCCAATTGGTAGGAGACGGCTACTTTAAGGTAGGTATGTAGAGAATAGTTTTATCTCATGAAGTTGTGTTACAACGAGTCTTGTGTATACCTAACAAGAAGACCTTAAAGAGGTGAGTATTATTTCCATAAATAATAGGCTCGAATTTAAGTAAACTTGCTAGTACGTACATTCTTATGTACAAAGAAGATCAGAATATAAGTAAACTTGCTCTGCTAATTAATTTAGGAATCGAAACTTGGGTTCTATCTTCTTGTATCTTGTGTTACATTTTTCTGTCATGTAAATAAATTAATAATTATTATTGTTATTTATATGAGTTAATTTTGATGAAAGTTCTAATGTTTTTAAAGTTTATTTCAATGAATAAAAATTATGTGTTTGATTTTTTGATTTAAAATATGTTTTAAATTATTATTTGTAATTTATTATTAGAAAATTTTTTAATGATAAATTATATATGATGATTTGTACAAAGAAGATCAGAATATAAGTAGCTCTGCTAGTTAATTATCGAAACTTGGGTTCTATTTTCTTGTATTTTGTGTTACATTTTTCTGTCATGTAAATAAATTAATAATCATTATTGTTATTTGTAAGAGTTAATTTTGATGAAAGTTCTAATGTTTTTAAAGTTTATTTCAATGAATAAAATTTATGTGTTTGATTTTTTGATTTAAAATATATTTTGAATTATTATTTGTAATTTATTATTAGAAAATTTTTTAATGATAAATTATTTATGATGATTTGAAATATATCAGATAAAAATTAAATATACAATTTTTATTCATAAATCAGTTTTCATTTTTATGAATTATAAAATTATAAAAAAGTTTTGATGATGAATTATGAATAGTAATTCAAAATATATTAATTCAAAATCAAATAAACAATTTTTTCCCTAAAAAAACAACTCTAAAAAAATAATCTTATTTTTTAAAACAATCTAAGTGACACTAATCATATGTCATTCGTAAGTTTAAAGACAAACTCCAAAACCTTCATACTATGGATTACAACCACATGAAATAAAAATATTAACTAAGAAATAAATAAAATGGTAAATAAGAAATAGTATTTCACTAGTTTATATGAGGTAGAGTGATTTGTTTTAGATCAAATTTGAATTATGTAAGTAATTTTTAAATTAATATTTAAATCATATTTCATAATTTATTATTAAAATGAAATAAAAATTATGGATCATGAAATATGACTCAAATATTAATTTAAAAATAATTTCTATAATTTAATTTTAATTTGATTAACTTTAAAATATTATAAACTTGAATAGATCATTAAATTTTTTTATTTAATTAAATATTAGATAATGTTTGGTTATGACTCATTAACCAAAATAAATGGTCTATAAGATTTTAAAAGAATGAGCAAATTATGGTTGTGGATCAAGTAGTTGTGATATGAGGTGATTTGGGGGTTGAGTTTCTATTTATCTCTCTGATTTAGATTGAGGAATATTTTTTTAGGAATGATCTCATCTTACATTCTTCTAGAAAATTATTAAGGTTATTTTTTTTTTATATGGAAGACAGATTATGAATATTAATTTATATAGTTTTTATTATTTATTGGTAAATAATAATATATATCAATGAATTATAATAGAGATTATGTTAAGTGTTATTTCAAATACATACACTATTAATACATTGATATGTATAAATGTACATTTATGTAGATTTAGATCTTACTCTTGTCATGTCATGTATATAGGATAAATACATCCATGGATGCATGCATGTATGTATATAGATTAGTTGAAAAAATATATATATCCAGGGAAAAGATTTAAATTCCCCTATAAAATGAATAAATAATTTTCTGGGGTGTAAAATTGTAGAAAAGTTAAAATAATTTTCTAAAAAATATTATTATAAATATTATGAATTATGAAAATATAAAATCTTTAATTTATATTTTTCATAAGATAAAGTTATATTTTAAAGTAATTTGTAAATAAATTGAAAATAAAATTAATAAAAATAATAATAATCTATTTTTTTTAAAAATGGTATGGAGACCAATAAGTTCTTTCATCTTATCTTAAAATCAAACATACATTATAAAAGTAATAGTCAGATATTGAAAGATACAAATTCTAACACACAATTTTTATAATATTCTAAGGTTTCTTAAAATGATATAAACACCAATAATAATATAGATATCAATAGGTTCTTTGATCTTATATTAAAATAAGATATATATTAATATTCAATACTAAGAGGATAATGAAAAACTTAGAAATCTAACTTTTTTTTTCTAAAAATATTATACTAAAAATATTATGGACTATAAAATCATTAAATATCTAAAATAAAGGATATATTCAATTGTACATTTGAGTTAGAAAAATGCGTTTAATCTATAAAACTTGCCTTTAAAGGACATGTAGTAGATAAGCTTGTTTATTGTGTAGGCTTTTATGTTTTAATTTTTTAATATTAAATTTAAAATCTAGATTTATTTCACAATCTAATTAAAATTTAAAGTCACATTAAGAACATAGTTTTAATTACTATTTTGAAATAATAATAAAAATATTGATAATAAAAAAAATTACACATTTATTTCCAAAAAAATCCTTTTTTTTTTGAATTCTTTCCATGGTAGAATCTAAAAATATAAAACTATAGAATTTCTAATTATCATATTTATTTTCATTAGGTAAAAGATCTATATTGACTCCTCTTTATTATCTAAAAAATAGGCACATCAACTAACATATCATTATCAGTTACATTTTCTTATTGGAATGCTTTATATTATATTAACAAAAAAAATAACTACATGATATTTTAAAGTAAAGTAATATGACATATCAAAACTCAAACTCCTTGTTAGATGAACATCATGATTCCAAAATAAAAAATCAATCAGCGAATGCATGGACAAAAAAAGTAGAGAGTAATTTTTTACACACAAGTCATTTCCCCAAGAGGTAGAGGTGGATGATCATCCTTGGGAAGCATTGACTAAGTGGAAAACTCCACATACAAAATCTTTTTAACATTCTAGCAATTCAGGGGGTGATCATGAATACTGGTAGGCCAACCATCAATTGGATGTGCAAGAACAACAATTCTTGCTAGAGATCATTATGAAGGATCAACATCATACTTATCATTAGAAATCCAACCACCCCTAGGGGAAGGTGATGAGCAAATTCGCCCCTACTTTTGGATTGACTTCTTCTTCAGTGCCTCTTAGGAGGAGAAGGTGGTGGAACATGGGATGGACAATTAGGTAAAACTCTATTCATGGTGCAAGGGGCAATATCTAAGTGTTTGAATAGATTATACAGGTGGGGAAGGTTCACAACCATCTTTGTCACTTAAGCTTGAATCTATAAATAGACTGAAGAAATACCAAGAAACTTTTCATTAACATCAAAAGAAATTTCATAGGTCGCATGATTTAAAATAGATTTTTTCCTAGGTTTACATAGATAAGAGATAATTACATAGCATGGAAGAATTACCATAGAAAGGAAATATAGGCCAACCAATTAGAATAATACCTAAAGTGTGCCTGTTTCCAACAAAAAGGCTCAAGGAAATAAGGTTGAAATAATAAATGAATCCAATGCCAAGCAGACTGGTATTTTGGATAAAATTAGAATAGATGTTTAAAGGATTTTGGTCACTTCCAATCTAGATAGAAGGGATGGGGATTTTGGAGGTGGAGCAGTCTCTCACCAAGGTAAGTCCTTGATAATTAATCATAATAAAAAAATGAGCTAGGTTACCACACATGATCCAGAAGGGTGAGCCAATACCTGGGAAAGGATTGGATACCTTAGCACCTATTAAACTTGCTTAATTATGGAGATAAGGTACTCATTACCTGAATATTAGAATATAAGAGTATCTATTGAAATGTGTATCACAATCTACCTCTAGCCCTTCCACTAGGCCTTAGGATGCTACAGGCTAAGTTTGAGAAACATAACATCAGGTAAAAAATTCTAAATGTAAATAATAGAAGGTACATCTACATTATTTAACTAAAAATTGATTTTATTTTAGGCTAGGGAATCCAATCCCTGGAGTTAATCAAATCTTGAATAGTGTGAATCCCTTTATGAAATAATCTCAAAGTTCTAATACTAGGTAATTCAGTTAAGGGAATAGAGGAAGTAGTAATAATAGGTGACCTCTAAAATCTATGGTAATTAAATGAAAAAACTATGTAAAACCCATCCCCCATGCACTTCAAGTAGGGTTTGATAGTTTTAAAATCCTTCTAAATGCTTTTGACCACAAAAGAGATAGAACTCTTGATAAGAACTGTAGTGACGAGAAGGGATTGGAAGCCAATATTTTTCCAAGTGGTTTTACCATAGGGAGAGCGTATAGAGATATAATGCCTTAGAATAATTTTCCAAGATTCAATTTGATCAATTTATCAAACAACTAACTTAGCACATTAGTCAATACATTAGTGAGAGATGTCAATGATGCCCATGCCACCTTTATCATGAGAGAGGTAAAAAATATCTCATGGCACCTGATGAAAACCTTAGACATGATTATAATTTATCTATAATAAGTCTCTAATAATTTTGGCCAGAGAATCATAAGAGGACTTGGAAGGATCCAAATAGGAAGAATAGTAGATGAGTAGTGGCAACTTTTTTGTGCAAATCTGAAACTTGCCTATTGGAGATAAGGGCTTAGTAATCCAATATCAAATATTATTTTCAATCTTGTTGAAGACATACTAACAAAGATCAATTGAAGAGATATCAAAAGAAAAGGGGATACTAAAGAACTTGACTTTTCTCCCAAATAAATCAACTAGAAATATACTTAACAAGCCACTCAAGCTTAAGCATAATGTTTTATCAAAAACACTAAATTTTCCTCTATAAGAGGTTGGAGCTAGAAGTGAGGCAAAAAGCTTAAAGGCATTGGATATATTCATTAAAGGTTGTCTCTTATTATTTAGTCTTGAGGAAAGTCTCATATTCAAAGTGTTCATTGATGATCTGGGAGGTGTGGTCAGTCAAAATATCACCCTAAAAAATCCCTTGAGAAGCTCTATAAGCTAGGAGATAACCCATGAATTTAGTAGATAACACATAAAGTGCCAAATCTAGAGGATAAACTTGGTGAATAGAGAATTGAAGCTCAATCACATCATTTGTATGCCCATTAATAGGGAGGCAGGCTGAAGCATCATGAAACAGTGTCGATATAATAAATGAAGTAGCAGCCAATGCCAAGAGCTTTGATCATGTGGTAATAATACATTTACACCTAATTCTCTCATAATATTTTTCAATGTCTAATTGAATAAAAATAATTATTTGGAGAGAATAAAGGGACCAAGCCATGCCCTCCCAGACCGTAATAGAATCATCTAAAATATAATTCCCTCTAATAACCCCTATTTACTCTGGTATAACAATGATAGGTAAAATGAGCTGGATGTGATTGGAGAGGGATTTATAAATAATATTATAATAAACATTGATCGAGGTTATTAGAATCCAACTATTCAGTAACTCAGGATCTCTAGGTCTAAGAATGAAATTGATATTACCTTGGTTGATTAGCTTTCTAAGAGACTAATTTTACAAGGCTTCTTTAAAACTTCTTGTAAATTTGGTCTAGTAAACTTCTTGGTGGATTTGTAAAAATCACATGAAAAAGGCATCAAAGTTGTGGGATTTATCATTTCTCATGCAATGTAGAACCTTATGAGCTCTTGAAATGTGAGTAGGGAATCAAAAAATTATTGATCAATATGAGTGAGCTTGCAAGGAACCACAATGGGGAATTTTTTAAGTGCCTAGGTTGACTCAAATATTAAAGGCTGATATTGAAAAACCATCCTATAGTGTGCAAGGAAAGTTAAAGAGATTTTAGACTAAGAGGTCAATTAGGATTAAGTAAATTGAAAGGCTTTTATTTTCCCTCAAGCGTGCTTGGTTTTAGTGATTTAAAAAAATGCTTGAAGGCCTTGTCACTATTTTTTAGCCAATGTACCCAAGTGTGAAGCTAAGTGCCTCTTGTCACATGGTTGTCCACCACCTTAAGATGGTGTTTGATAGAGGCTTCAAACTACTATAACTACATGTTGAAAGGATCAAACTTGAGAGAGATGGAGAATTGTTAGAAATCATTAAACATGACCTCTTATATTGTATTTTTATTTGATCAACATGTTTTTCATGGTAATAGCTAGATATCAATGTATGGGTGTCGTAGGGCGAGGTTCCTAATCTATGCAATAAGTTGAGTCATCTCAACATAACTCAACATATAAGTATTAAAAAAAATTATTACGTGACACATTTTATTATCATGAAGTCTATTAAACTTTGCAAGAAATAGGGAATGATTTGATAAAATAATACTAGAATGGATGTTCACACACTGGCCATCAATTCTAGAAAAGGAAAAAATACTTTTATTTATCAACATAAAATGATTGATCCATTTGAGCACATGGTAATCCCCAGATCATTATTTGGATCATGTGAACCAAGATGTGGAGTTAAGTGTATTTTGTCTAAGGAGTGGATTGGCCATGCCACATTTATTTTTGAGAAAACAGCATGCCTCATGTTGACGCATGAACCAATGCATGTGGAGGGTCCCAACCTTGTCTTAGGGGTGTTCAATCATGTTGAAAATATCTAAAAACTAGCCATGTGGTAGTAAGCAACTCATTGGCCAAGGATAGCCAAAGTAGGGAGCCATCAAGGCCATCATTAGGTGTATAGATGTTGAGAATGCCAAAAGGATAGCCCTTGATATCAACAATAATCCATACTACCTGATGTGAAGGGTCCTCCCACATGGAAATAATCCAAGGGGAAACCTTAATAGTAACTAAAATATAAGTGTTGCCATGTCATTCCTCATGCAAGGTGGTGATTTGGGTGGCCTCATGCCAAATGCTTTTCAAGGATTTTGAAGGAGAAATCCAAAAAATTTAAATTATTATAGATAGATAGTATTTATAAAACCAATCTACTAACAAACAACAAACATAGACTATTAATAGGTAGACTCTATAAGTCCCCTAACATTCCATAATAACATATTCATGAGGAATGGTTATCCATCTAAAGCTCTCCCTACCTATTAGTAAAATATTTCACTACCATAAAGATATTATGTTGGTGAGGATGTGAATTTCTATCAATCATAATGAATCAACATTTGGCTTCATGTTCTTCTCAAGGAGAGGCTACACCCCTACAACATTAGCTATGAGATTGAGAAGAGAATGAGACTCCAATTGAGAGAACCTCAGCCATAGGCATTATAGTATTCAATGAAATCAAAGAAATTATCTATAGGTTATAAGAAATTGAGAGGGTAAGGGATGGTGGAGAAATCCCTTGAGATAGTTTGATATTTGGATAATAATAATTTGGAGGTGGTAGTTGGGGTACGCTTTATGGTTTATAACCCATCAAAATTTTAGGGGGAATTGTGGTCCAACCATTACCTTAGTCTATTGATTTGCACTTCTTGATCTAAGGAGATATTTAAGGGAACTTGGGATGACCCATGCGAGGATAATCCTTGATGTAGTGGTCTAAAGCCTGAGAAAAAAGTGTTTAACATGTTGAAATAAACAACCTTTTTTGACCACTAGACCTTCCTAACTTGAATCTCTATAAACCCATTTAATTTCTTGGAGAGAAAAACCTCCACATAGACCTACTTGTTAGGGTGTGGGGAACCACCTATCTATCTCAATGTTAAAAACACACCTTATGGTTACATAGATTGGGAGTATAAAATCTTAGAGGTAAACTAGAAAATCAAGAAGCTCAACCTAGACATGAACATGAAGGGAGACATTATCAAAGACTTAAAAATCATAGGACTAGGTAGACAAAATTAAAACCTAGTTACAACAGAATAAAACATTGGACTTTTCAAGGATAAGTTACGTCTTGAAAGTATACTTCAAGGTAAACAATAAAAAAACTTTGATAAGGTTCTAGATTTTGAAGACATGGATGCCCAAAGGCTCCTAGTAGTTTTGAAGCCAATTATGGAGGTAGTCCTATGACAGGATATGACTAATAAATTAAGTAATATTAGAAAAAAATTATTACCATTTACAACATTATTCAATTGCTATAATAGGAATGCTTACCTCTAAAGTGGAGGCGGTTGAGGGATTACCTCATCATAGACATTTGGAATAAAATTTTGAGATCACCTGGGTTACATTAGCTACAAATCCTACATAAAGAAATGTAGTAGAGTGCAAATAATACATAAATAAAGAGCTTGCCTACCCTAAGGGTGGTGCATCGAGAAAAGTTAATGAACTAAAGCCCTAGAAAGTCTTACAGGATAAGGAGTCTAAATAAGGTGAGCAAATAAATTACGCAAGAAAATGTAAACCATGAAACCCTATAATTGTTTGATAAATTCCCTTCCATTTTTATTCAAGGGGAAAGATTCATTTTCCACACAACTACTTTCTATTTATTTTTTATTTTTTATAGGTTTAATAAATATATCATGTGACATATAGATGTTGTACATAAAAGGTAAATCCATAATATTATATTCCCATTCATCTATTATTTTATTTTGTATGTTTAATTGGTAAGAATAATCAAATTTAAATTGATTTATTACAAAACAAGGGTGTAGAGTGCCAAGTCCCTACAAGAAGAATGAGAAGCATTGATCAAGTTTTGTTGATCTTGTTTGAGAATTTGAGGTACAAAAACCAACATTTTGTAAATCCACTATGTAATTAAGACTAAAACCATAACTTCTCATGAACATATTTAATATATATATATATTAATATTATACTTGTAGAAAGTCTTAGGAGACTAATATTTGTCATGTGACTATATCTTCAAAAGAGTTTCAGCGTTTAAAAATGAGTTGTGATTTAATATTCAAATGATAAAGGCTAGTTTATTTTATAACATAGACAAAGCAATGGTATTAAAAAAATGCACATAAGAAGACAGTGACATAAATATTAGACATATTGATAATGGTAAAAGTTAAAACCATTGAAATATTGAAACATGATTTTTTTAACCATCAAATAGTAGGAAGTTGATTTACTCTATCATCAAGTTAAAAAGAACTAGAACTTCCTGATCACAATAGCACTAGAAGAGGAAACTAACAAATGATCTGTAACATGTTGCAATCCCAAACCTTTTGTCTATAGTCCTATGGTTTTCTTTTTTAATTCTATAAGATCTATATTACTTCATAATTTATCTCAGTAGCTCTACTAAAAATTGTTATAGTTAGTTGAATGATTGTAAAACAATAATTACTAGAACATATCTACTTGTAACTTCCTTATTATAATAGTCTAATACATTCTTTGTGTTTGAAGCAATTTAAAATATAACCTTGTTAATTGTTTATGTTATATATGTCTTCATAGGGACATTCCTTCCATGCATGTACTTATTCATTATGGTCTTGAAATTGAGAAAACTCTATATATATTTCTCAATAATCTAAATTCCTGTAAAATCTAAAAATAGAAAAAGAGAAATGTTAGAGTAAAGACTATAGCAGAGTTTGACATTTAAGGAAAAATTGGATGAGAATTAACTTATAAATTCAACATTTCAAGAAATAAGCTATGAAACATGAAAGGCTAACAATAATGCAAAGGGTATTTCTAAGATGTTATAAAACAATAAGAACATTTTGAATATATATGATAATAACAATTTTTTTTTTAATGAAATTAGGGGCCTATCTAGAATTGAACAAGGGTTCACCTCAATAGTTTACTTGCCATTAAGTAGCATATGTTTGATTTTAGTCACATACGTGATATCATACTCTCCATTGAAGATGGCCATAATTGCAAGATCAAACCTAGCAAATGCATCTCTATAAAATTTGTCCATAGTCATATTGAGAAGAATAATAACCCCAAAATCAAATACTTAACTAAGACTACATGAACATCTTTTTAAAAATGAGAAAAGTCTGTGATCGATGAAGGCTTCATGGTTGTTCAATATTGTGGGCCAATCCATTTCCACTTGTTGCATTCAGAATGTGGAGTAGCAAAAGCCATGTCTTTGGACACAACTTTTTTCAGCCTTAGATGTTTCTTGTTTTTGCCCATAATGTGTAACATTCTGATTTCTCTTGGTACACAGCCCAGGTATACTAAAACCTGCAAGAAAAGAACATGATTTGAAAACTAACTAGAAAATGAAAATAATGTAGAAAAGAAGTAACATAACTCCTTTGAAGATATCACTATCATGATCAGGAAATTAAAATCGGATAATTTGGATGGCTATTTTCTTGTCTTAATTTCTTTTACTGAAATTAAAGATTTCATTGTCTAGTTTTCATTGAGAAAGTGAGGTGACAACTATGTGAGGAATGTCATGTGTTTCCTAGAAATATGTTTTTGGATGTAAAAAGATCTAGATATGAAAAAATATGTTCACTCTAGGAATAGAGGAGATACTAATGGCTCCATTTTATATATATTAAGAAATGAGTTAGATACAACTAGAGTGAAAGGTGCAAATAATAAAGTTATATAATTACTAGGAATCAACCACGAAAGCTATTGAAGAGACCATATAAAACCTTGAAAGTGTTAGTCTAAACAAGGCACTTGAACAACTAAAAGTGCACACATAGAAACAAACTAGAATTCATATTCAGCTATAGCAAATAAACAACAAGACAAACCATCTACATAACCAGCTTGAGCTGGGACACCACAGAGGGCCTAATTAAAACACTACACATGCCTCGTATATATAGATGACTTTGAAGGACTATAAAAAAAAAAGCCAAATGAACTTTTGGTGGACGCAAATGCATACAGTGGGATGGTTAGTTGGTTGAAGAGCATCGGTAGTGGCACTTTCACTAATGAGTGGAGATTGCACTTTTGGTGGGATTAGATGTCACTAGTAGGAATTATATTCCGACACTACCCCTTAATTCCTACCACTAATGTTGGGAAACTATTACAGAATAAACTGCCTTACATTTTCTCTATAGAATACACTACCTCATATGTAGAATACGCCGCCTTACATTTGGAATACACTGCCTTACATTTTCTATTCGATGAGTAATACAACTACCCCATTAAGAGGACTTTCTTAGATAATCTCGTGTTTATGTCTGACACCATAGCCTATTGAAAAGCTATCATTGAACATGCAGAAGCACGTCTAACTCTTGTAAGCAACTACATGTATACCTTTCTCTCCCCTGATGCTCAACTGCTCAAGTTTCCTCCCAAGACTCTATTGGGCTCTTTCCACGTTGGTCTAAATGTGCCAATAATTGACCTAATCTTTAGGGTCTTTCACAGCTTCACTCATTATTTAACTGATGATCTACAGAGCTCTTGCTTCTTGAATGCAGCTTTACGGCCATCAATACAACTTGATGCCTCTTATCACCATATCACATGCATTTCTTGCATGTCCTCCAATGTGCTTAACAACACACTTTCTTCTTCAATGCAAACTTGACTTGCGCTTTGTTTATTACAGCTTTCCTGCCATAAAATTCTCTAGTTGGATGTGTTTTTTTATAATGTAGTGGCCACTTTCTTGTGCCTCAAACACATTGTCTCACCTCCATAGCTTCCCATGTGTTTCTGTATGTTCTTTATACAATGCTATGAGCCCACATAATACCCCATCCTCATACTTCCATGTACGATCTTTCCACTAGCTATGACATCTTTCCCAAAATATGACATGTGGAAAGCTCCCCCAATAAGTTGTGTATTGCAATCATGTGGAGAGGCTCATTCCTCTCACATCCCTCACTTGTCATCTCCTTATCGATCATGTAGCTCTAGTCGCTTCAAAGCCCTTCGAATAGCTTCATTCTTTTTCTTTGTTATCTAAGTTTTTTTTCATCTCTTTGGCCTTTCTTGGTGTAGCAACAACTTCGGCTGTAGGGGGATTTGATGTGATTCTCATCTTCCATAACATGATGTCTCTTTCTTGGACTGCATGCAACCAAACCCTTCACTTCATTGCTAGGGCTGCTACTGCTCCTAGACTGGGAATCAAAACCAACTTTCAAGGCCCATAACACACCCATTACGTGCAAATAAAAAAAAGTGTGGGGCTACTATATCTTAATATATTCTTCTCTAAAAGATAAAACAAAGCAAGAAAATAAACAAAGAAAACAAGAACTCAAAACCAGAACTCAAAAAGCTACTGCAATCTTGAAAATAAGATTTTGTTGATCTTCTTTTTTCTTTCTATTACAATGTTGCACACAAGGCATCTATAAATAGATTATGAATCCAAAAATAATTGAAACTAAATTGATTGCTTAACTATAGCTAACTAATCCTCTAACTGCTTAAACAAACTGATTGTTAACTACTTGAACTAACTGATCTCTAACTGTCAGTTAACTGTTGTGCATGCATGCGTAGGAGGGAGGTGGAATAAGCAGTTAAGTTGTGGATGGAGAAATTATCTCCAGTTCATCTTGAGTTTGTAACACTCCCACTTAATTTCAACCACTAAAAAATTCAGCATTTACAATGCCTAAATTTTTTCTTAAATAATCACAGTTCTCCTTTGCTAATGTCTTTGTGAATATATCTACCAATTGATCTTCAGATCTGTAGAATTCCAGATGGATTTTTCCATTGTTCACTAACTCTCTGATAAAGTGAAATCTTGTATCAATGTGATTGCTCCTCTTGTGAAAAACATGATTTTTTGACAATGCAATTGCTGATTTGTTGTCACAAAAGATTGGTGTTGACTCCTTCTATGCTTGTAATAAATCTATCAAAATTGTCTTCATCCAAGTTGCTTGACATGCTGCTGATGTGGCTGCTACATACTCTACTTCAGTTGATGAAAGTGTCACTATAGGTTGATTTTTGGATGCCCATGTGACCACACCTGTGCCTAAAAGAAAGGCATGTCCAGAAGTACTCTTCATGTCATCAACACTACCTACAAAATCACTATCAATAAAACCAATCAAATTAAAATCATTAGTTGTGGAATATAAAATTCCATATTCAGTATTTCCTGCCACATATCTCAATATCTTCTTTCCAACTTGCCAATGTGAGTCTTTTGGTGATTCCATGAATCTTGAGATTAAGCTGACCCCATACATGACATCTAGTCTTGTAGCTATAAGATACATGAAACTACCAACTAGTCTTTTGAATATTGTAGAATCGACATTAGACCCTTGGTTTTCTTTGCTAAGTTTGGTCCTTATAGCAACTGGTGTAGGTGCTAGTTTACAATTCAACATCTTAAATCTCCTTAACACATCTTTTGCATATTTAGTTTGACAAATAAAAATTCCCTTCTCTGATTGTACAACTTCTATGCCCAACAAGTACTTCATTAATCCCAAATCTTTCATTTCAAATTCTTTCTTCATTGCTGATTTAAATGTGTCTACAAACAAATTTCTAGTGAAAATCAAATCATCAACATACAAACACACAATCAAAATCTGACCTTCTTTATTGATTTTTGTGTATAATGTAGGCTCACTATTGCTTCTGTTGAATCTATTGTTTGTCATGTATGAATCAATCCTACTATACCATGCTCTTGGTGCTTGCTTGAGACCATAAAGGACCTTCTTCAATCTGTAGACTTTTTCTTCATGTCCTTCCACTTCATAACCTGTGGGCTATTTCACATACACTTCTTCATCTAGAAAACCATTGAAGAAAGTTGATTTTACATCCATTTGATATACATACCAATTGTTTTGAGCAGCTATTGATAAAACCATTCTAACAGTATCAAGTCTAGCAACAGGAGCAAATGTTTTATTATAGTCAATTCCATGTTCTTGTGCAAAACCTTTTGCTACTAACCTTGCCTTATGCTTTTCAACATTTCCATCTGCATCAAATTTAGTTTTATAAACCCATTTGACTCCTATGCAATCCTTACCTTCAGGAAGATTTGTTAGATCCCATGTTTGATTTCTTTCAATGGCATTCATTTCTTCATCCATTGCTTTTATCCAATGTTCCTCATTAACTACATCTTCATAATACATAGGATCATGAGTGAAAAGAGCAAAATTTGAAACCAAATCTAATTTCTCTTCTTCTTGATTATAGATCTCATTAAAATTTCTCATTTTCATTCCTTTCAATCTTGATCTTAAAGTGGCAATAGTTGGATCTGATTCATCACTTACTTGTGAATTTGGAGTAGGATGACATGCATGACCAGATGATTCACCTTGTTCATACCTCCTAGGTGTTCTTATTGGAGTGCTTGTTCTTGCTTGTGGAGAGGATTTATCACCTTGTATATTTTGTTCTTCAAATTCTTCTTCATTTTGTGGAATTAGTGCTCTAATGGTGATGGTGCTACCATCCCATGCTTCTTCTTCCTTAAATTCAACATCTCTGCTAATAATCACTTGCTTTGAAATAGGGTTATACAACTTATAAGCCTTTGATTCTTCACTATAGCCAATAAAAATGCATTTCTCACCTCTATCATCAAGTTTTCTTCTCAATTTAGATGGTATAAGAGAATATGCAATACAACCAAAAATTTGGAAATGATGTACACTATGTTTCTTACCACTCCATGTTTCTTATGGGATTTGATCTCTGACACTCTTTGTTGGGCTTCTATTCAAAATATACACTATACATGCTACTGCTTTTGCCCAATATTCATTTGACATGTTTTTGGCCTTCAACATGCTTCTAGCCATCTCCATGATTGTTCTATTCTTTCTTTCTGCTACACCATTCTACTGTGGTGTGTACCTTGTAGTCAATTGCCTTTTAATGCCATGATATCTGCATATTTTTTGAAATTCATTAGACATATATTCATCTCTTCTATCTGATCTAAGTACCTTGATGTAACTGCCACTCTGCTTTTCAACCATTGCCTTGAATTTTTAAAACTTTCCAAAGGCTTCAGACTTATTTTTGAGAAAATATATCCACGTCTTTCTGCTAAAGTCATCAATGAAGGTTAGAAAATAAGTACTACCTCCAAATGATGGAGTTTTCATTGGTCCACATAAATCACTATGGACTAGCTCAAATATTACCTTAGCTCTATATGAGGCTTCTACTGGAAAGTTCTCTCTATGATATTTTTCCAGAATACAACTATCACATGAACTTCCTGGCTTTTCTATTGGTGGTAATCCCTTCACCATATTTTTCTTCTGTAACAAATTCAAACCTCCAAAATGTAAATGTCTATACCTTAAGTGCCATAGCCATGATTGGTCTAGCTACATGGTTTTGAACTGGGCTTCCTCTTCTCCTTGGATGCACTGAATTCAAAGAGGGAACATCCGATTCTTGGTCATCTCCACTTTTCCTATCAACCTATCACTTGGAAACTTGTCCAATATTGTGCAAACATTATCCATAAAAGATAATCTATAACCTTTCTGTACAAACTATCCAATACTCATAAGATTATGATTTAGTCTAGGTACAAAATAAACATCAGGTATAAACCTTATTTCACCATTTTTTGCCAAAACATTTATTCAACCTTTACCCATTATATCCACTTTGATATCATTTCCTAATTTCACTTCAGATTTTACAGAATCATCAAGACTAGCGAAAAAATTTTTATTCCTTGTCATATGATTACTACATCCACTATCTAAGAACCAAATATCTCTAGCTTTTTCTTGACTAACATTACAAGTAAGAAATAAGCTTGCAAGATTAGAACTAGATTCACCTAGATTAGAACTAGATTCACCTGTGTAATTAACATTCTCCTTGTCCACATATCCTTTTGTCCTTCTGCAATCACTTGCATAATGTCCAATTTTTTTGCAATAATAACATTGAATATTAGATTTATCAAACCTCTGTGAACTTTGCTGGAAGTGATTGTTGCCACATCCTCTACTGCTGTAGTTTTGATTACTATTTTCACCTTGATCTGGATTGTTCCTTCTAGTTCTACCTCTGCCTCTTCCTCTAAAGTTTGACCTTCCTCTTCCTCTTCCTCTGCCAAATGATACCTATGACTTGGAAGCATTCTCAAGAGAAGTATTGTTATTCCTATTCATTCTAGATTCATGTGTTAACAAAGAACCCATTAATTCATCTACAGATAACTGTTCCAAATCCTTGGTTTCCTCAATCGCTACAACTATTGCATCAAATTTACTGGGTAAACTCCTGAGTATTTTTTCTATGATCTTTTGATCCATGATTGTTTCTCCATTAGATCTAATTTGATTCACTATATTCAACACTTGACCTATAAACTAGTCTATAGACTCTAAATCCTTCATTTGCAAATTTTAAAAACTTCACTTAAGAGATTGCAATTTAGCAATTTTTACCTTTGTATTACCTTTATAGGTAGTCTCCAAGATTTTCCATGCCTCTCTAGATCTTGTTGCTATTGCAACTCTAGAAAAAATTGATTCATCTAGTCCATGCTGGATTATAAATAAAGATTTTGCATCTTTTTTCCTATTCTCCTTAAGCTCATCCTTTTGTTCTCAAGTTAATGCCAGATGGGATACCTCGTCCTACGGTTCTACAAAACCACTTTCTACCAAATCCCAAACTTCTTGTGAGCAAAACAATGTTTTCATCTTAATTGCCCAAAAATCGTAATTCTTACTAGTAAAAATGGGAATTTGAGGTTGAGAGATACTGTTGTTCACTGCCATGTCAATTGTTGAAGCGACTAAATTCTCCTTCTGGCCTTCTTCACATGAATCAGTCCTCAGCTTGATGTAGAACCTCTAATTGTTTGGCTACCACATACAAAAACTATGGCTACCACATACAAAAACTACAAGTTCGGTTGGCCTCAAAGGAGTCAAATTTCTTTAATTGCTGAATTGTGAAGGACTTAGACCTCTCCTCCAATGTGGGTGAGCCCCTTGGCTATGCTTCACAGATTTGTAGCCAAGAAAAAAAACAAAATTAAAAGCATAAAAATAGCGCTTTCAAACAAGTCAACCAATCTTTACGGCTATTGAACTATGACTGCGCTAGACTTCCTTTGGTAGTGCTTTTCCTAATCAGTCAATTTTGCTGACTATTTTCTATAGCTATGACCTATCTAACTTTGCTTAGTTGGCTACACTTCAAATCAGACTTTTTTGGTGCTCTTCTTACTGCTGTGCATTGCTATGACTGTGCTTAAACTGATTGCACGATTTTCCTTCTGCAATGTTTTCTTCTGCTACATTGACTTCCTCTTGACAAGAAACTGTGACTGCTACATGCTCTTTATTGCCTATGCTTCACACGTGTGGCTTAGAAATTGAATGTGTTCTCCTCTCCCACGGCTCACTCTAATTCTCATAGACTTGTCTGGCTATGATACCACTTTGAAAGATAAAATAGAGCAAGAAAATAAACAAAGAAAACAAGAACTCAAACCCAGAACTCAGAAAGCTACTGTAATCTTGAAAATAAGATTTTATTGATCTTTTTTCTTGCTGTTACAATGCTGCACCCAAGGCATCTATAAATAGATTATGAATCCAAAAATAACTAAAACTAAACTAATTTCTTAACTATAGCTAACTAATCCTCTAACTACTTAAACAAACTGATTGTTAACTACTTGAACTAATTGATCTCTAACTGTCAGTTAACTACTGTGCATCCATGCATAGGAGGGAGGTGGAACAAGCAGTTAAGTTGTGGATGGAGAAATTATCTCTATTTCATCTTGAGTTTCTAACAATCTCTAGGTGGATACCTTTCCACTCCTCACATGGCCTCAATACTAGAGGATGCCTCACTGCTGCTACTTCAATACAAACCATTTGTTTGATTCTTCATCGCCTAAATTAGCAATAACTTTTGACAACTTGTTTGTGTTACCTTTAGAAGTAGTTGGCTCTGTCCACAAGCTTGAACCACTTGGGCAGATAAAATAGTTTGTACGATAGTCATTTTTAGTAGTAGATGATCCTGTGGGCATGTGACATAGTGCTCCCATGGCTTGAAGATTCTAAAAAAACCCTTCAAATAATCATAAAAATAGAAAGAAAAAATTAACTTAGAAAAAAGAGAGAGCAAATCATACACAGTTTTATATTGTTTTGTAAACTCAATAATAATTTTTATTATTTATGCTTATATATAAATAATTACAATACTGCATTGCTACCTAGAT
This sequence comes from Torreya grandis, assembly GCA_037957365.1. Taxonomy (NCBI): domain Eukaryota; kingdom Viridiplantae; phylum Streptophyta; class Pinopsida; order Cupressales; family Taxaceae; genus Torreya; species Torreya grandis. Next base: position 178,067 of record JARHVA010000692.1, read on the forward strand.
CACAACATTCAAAAAACATATTGAAAACTAGAGGAAAGTCTATGCCTGTTGAACTAGAGGAAAGTCTATGCATGCAACAGGTATGCATTATTCAGTGAATTAAAAAAGAGCCAGTGAAGTAGTGATAACTATAATTAAACTGACTTGAAATATAGCGCATGGGACAAAAACTAGCATGCAATTTATTCTAGAAAAATAACAAACTATAACTAAAAAATTGTGCATGAAACACGATCACAGATGAATTGAACATGTAGCATCAATTTTCAACATACTCCCCCTTGATGCTGAGAGGGCTTACAATCTGATCTCTAAGTGTCAAAAATTGATCTGTTACATCTAATTTTGTAAAGATATCTACCATTTGTTCTTTAGTGTTGATGTATTTTAATTCTACTACCTTCATCTGCACTAAATCTCGGATAAAATGATGCTTTAAATCAAAATGTTTTGTCCTGCTGTGATGGAATGGATTCTTGGCCAATTTAATAGCACTAATGTTATCACAAAAAAAATTTATGGGTTGAACTTGAATCTCTCCAATTTCTTCAATAAGTTTTCTAAGCCATAATGCTTGTGTACCTACTGAAGTGATTGCAACATACTCTGCTTCTGTAGAAGAAAGGGAAACTATACTTTTCTTCTTTGAGCTCTAAGTAATCAAACCAAAACCAAAAGAAAAACAATTCCCAGATGTTGACTTTCGGTCATCCAAACTACCTCCCAAATTAGAATCACTAAAACCAACAATATTGAACCTTTTAGAATTGTAGTAATGAATACCAAAATCTATAGTGCCTTTCACATACCTCAAAATTCTCTTGTCTACCTTCATATGTATTTCTGATGGCTCTGTCATGTACCTTGAAATAAGTGAAACTGAATAAGCAATATCAAGTCTTGTGTGAGTTAGAAACATTAAACTTCTGATAATACTTCTATAGGTTGTCTCATCAACTCTTTCAGCACCATCATATCTACACAACACAACTCCATGAGCAACTGGAGTGGAGACTGGTTTACAATCAATCATATCAAGTTTCTTCAACATATCTTTAGCATACTTTGTTTGACAAATAAAAAATTTATTCTCCCTTTGATAAACCTCCATTCCTAAAAAATATTTCATAAGGCCTAAATCTTTCATCTCAAATTCATTCATCATGAAAACTTTGAATTCATCCTTCATCATAGAACTGCTACCCATATACAACAAGTCATCAACATACAAACTTACAATTAGAATATCATTACCTTCTTGTTTGTAGTAAAGGGTAGGTTCACTCTTACTTCTTTGAAAGCCATTCTCTTGAAAATATCCATCAATCCTAGCATACCATGCTCTTGGTGCTTGTTTGAGGCCATATAAAGCCTTCTTTAACTTGTAGACATGATTTTATTTTCCTTGCACTTCAAAACCTTGTGGTTGTTCCACATATACTTCTTCTTCTAAGTACCCATTCAAGAAGGCACTTTTCACATCCATATGATTGATGCTCCAATTCTTTTGATCTGTTAATGAAATCAGCATTCTAATGGTCTCTTGTCTTGCTATTGGTGCAAATGTCTCTTCATAATCAATGCCATACTTTTGTGTGAGGTCTTTAGCAACTAAACTTGCCTTATGCCTTTCAACACTTCCATCACTGTTACACTTAGTATTGTAGACCCATTTGGTGCCAATCTTATTCTTGTCATGTGGAAGCTTGATAAGCTCCCAAGTGTCATTCCTATGAATAGAATCCATCTCTTCTTGCATTGCTTGCATCCAAACCTCATTAGTATATGCATCTTCAAAACATGATAGTTCAAATCAGCCTTGGTAAGTAAAGCAAAATTTAGTGTCTCATCTCTTGGATTTTCTTCATGTGCTTGATTTGAACTCCTTTGATAAATGTCACTCAATCTTCTTACCTTCCTTGCAAAACTAGCACTTGAATCTGGAATTACACTTGGAATTGAACAACTAGATGAGGGGTTACTTGGTGGATTAGTAGCACTTGGAATAGAAATATTAGTGGGCTACCCATGATCAATATCATCCATAATAACTTTATTTAAAATAGATTTTGACTTCTCCATATGGCCTTTTTGATGACCATAAACTCCCCCTTCATCAAAAATCACATCTCTTAACACAATAAGCTTATTAGTGAGAGGATTATATAACTTGTAAGCCTTACTTTCCTCACTATATCCAACAAAAATATATGACTTACTTTTGGGATCTAACTTTTGCCTCTTTTGATTAGGAACATGAACATAGGCTAAGCAACCAAAAACTTTGAAATAATTAACATTTGGCTTTTTCTCATACCAGGCACTAGTGGGACTCTGATTGAGAATATATATTGCTATAACAACTGCATCTCCCCAAAAAAAATTACTTAATCCCTTTGTTTGTAGCATGCTTCATGCCATCTCCACCACTATACGATTCTTCCTTTCAACTACACTATTTTGTTGAGGTGTGTATGCAGTGGTGAGTTATCTTCTAATGCCATGCATATCATAATAATTTTGAAAGGCTTTTGAACAAAATTTTCCTCCATGATCAGTCCTTAAGCATTTGATTTTGAACCCTTTGTCATTTTCTACAAGGGCTCTAAACCTCTTGAATGTCTCAAGAGCTTCACCTTTGGTCTTCAAAAAATAAACCCAACATTGTCATGAGTAATTGTCAATAAAAGTAATGAAATATGATGACTTACCCAATCTGTTTATCTGCATAGGACCACAAATGCTTGAATGAACTAACTAGAGTGGATAGTGGGCCCTCCATGCATTGCCTTTTATAAATTTATCTCTTGCATATTTTCCTTTAGCACATCCTTCACAAACTTCCTTGTGCTCTTCAACCTTAGGAAAACCAGAAACAAATGCTTTTGATGTTATAATCTTCAAACTATGAAAATTAAAATGCCCATACCTGAGATGCCACAACCAACTTGTATCCTCATATGCCATATTGACAAGGTTCTTGTTATGTTCACCAAACTTCAATGGAAACATCTTATTCTTTGTCATAGGCACAATTGTTACCACCCTATTTCCTTGATTCTTATCATAAATTTTACATTTTTGATTTTCAAATACAACTTTATAATTCATCTCACATAATTATCGAACACTCAACAAATTATGCTTTAAATTTGGAGTGAAATAAATGTCTTTAACACTCTTCATACCTTCTTTTGTATGGACTTCCATAGCTCCTTTTGCAGCAACCTCCAATGATTTGTCATCACCAAGCTTGATCTTGGATTTAAAATTTTCATCTATTATAGAAAAAAGTTTTTCATTCCCTGACATGTGGTTAGAACATCCTGAATCTAAATACCAAACATCTTTAGAAACATTTTCAGCTTTGTCATAAGATAAAAATAAATTATCTGGAGGATTCTCATCACCTTCTTGAGCATAATGAACACTTTTATTATTATTACCTTCTTTTAATCTACACTCATAATAAAAGTGTCCATTCCTATTACAATGATAACACTAGATATTTCTTTTATCAAATCAGCCTCTACCTCTTCCTCTGAAACCACCTCTTCCTTGAAAACCACCTCTACCTCTATTTCCTCTTCAGTAACTCTGATTTTGACCTCTACCTTGGCCTTGATTACTTTTGATGCTACTATTGGCATCTTCATTCTTTATGATTTGTACTTTCAAGGAAAAAGCTTTCTCTTCACTTTCTCCAAATGAATCTCTCAGTCTTTCGTCATGAGACATCAAAGATCCAACTAGATGATCAAATTGAAGGGTAGACAAATTCTTGCTTTCTTCTATGATTATGGCAACATGGTTCCACCTTGGTGTGAGAGTCCTCAACACCTTTTTGATCACAACCTCATTGTTCACAATTTCACCAAGTGTAGCCATCTTATTGACCACATCTTTTACTTTGACACAATAGGTACTCACACTTTCAGCTTCTTGCATCTTTAAATTCTCAAATTCTCTCTTCAATGTCTGTAACTTGACAACTTTGACTTGATCACTACCTTGGTAAGATTATTTTAGAGTCTTCCAAGCATCCTCTGCTATCTTTGCTCCTGCAATTCTTGGAAATAGGCTCTTATTTAGAGCTATTTGAATATGAAATAAGGCTTGAGCATTCTTCTTCTTAGCCTCCTTCTTAGCTATTTTATCATTTGCTATGAGGGAATTCCAATCAGCTGGCTCTGCATAACTTGATTCAATTATCTCCCACAAATAGTTTCCTATCAAAAAGTCATCATTTTGATACACCAATAATCATACTCATTTCCATCAAATTCTAGAATGGGCAAGGAGTTAGAATTTGACATGATAATTTTTTGGCAAAATTCCAACTACTAAATCTTTAACCCAAAATAAAAAAACTTGCTCTGATACCAAATGAAGATTATAAAACAACCCTTCAAATAATCATAACAACAGAAAGAAAAAATTAATTCAGAAAGAAGAGAGAGCAAAGCATACATGGTTCTATATTGTTTTGCAGACTCAATAATATCTTTTATTATTTATGCTTATGTATAAAGAATTACAATACTTCATTACTACCCAGATCGTAGCACTCAAGAAACATATTGAAAACTAAAGGAAAGCCCACACATGCAACTGGAATGCATTATTCAGTGAATTAAAAAATAGCCAGTGAAGCAGTGATAACTATAATTAAACTAACTTGAAATATAGCGCATGGGACAAAAACTAGCATGCAATTTATTCCAAAAAAATAACAAACTATAACTAAAAAACTATGCATGAAACACGACCAAGGATGATCTAAACATGAAGCATCAGTTTTCAGCATGGCTAAGAATCCACCCTATTTTATTTATCTATGGATAACATGTACTTTATTTGACAGTGACAGTGTTTGCCATAATGGCAGTGACCTCCTCATTCTTGAGGCCTCACTTTTTGCCTTACACTAGAGCGATGCACTCTTCCATTTATTCATGGGGCTTGTGTAAAACTCATGATCTTCTAACATTTTCCTTTAGTCCTTGTCATATTATTTGTAGCAGTAATAGGTGCAGGTGATTGTTCTATGTTGGCAGCCATTGATTACCTTCAGTTGAAACATCAAACGCTGCAAGCTTTCAATTTTATTTTTCACTTGTTATCTATTTCCCATCTCTTAAAGAACAAACCAAAATCTCCAGAAGCTTTGAAAAAAATTGAGCTCTGTGCTGGTAATATTCTCTGGTGTTAGCAATTAACTATCTTTCACAAATCTTTGCTCCTCACTGTATATTTTCTATCTATTGACGCATAAATCTCTATCTTCTAGAGCTTTGGAAATAAAGTGATTCTCTATCATGCTTATTCACCACTCTATCCTCCACTACACAGCTCTACATTACTCATATGTTGGCACTTATCTTGGCTAGAGAGACTCTCAAGCATACTATTGCTAGTGGGATTCATGGCTATCTCCACTGATCTCAATGTAGTTTTATGACCATCCTCACAAGAACTCTCTAAAGGTGCTCTCCTCTGATTGTTAGCTTATTTGGCTGGATTGGAGAAAGAATGGGATGACTACAGCCTCTCTGTCAAAAACATGGCCTCGATGTCTTCCTCTCTAACTCTGAGTAACCTCCAATGCTTAAGGCTCTCTCTCACTGGTTGCATTCATTATCAGCACATCATATTCCTATGCCATGCTATTAATCTGGCTATTATTGCAAGCTTCTACTGATTACTTTCGCTCTCCACCAAGCTAGCTCTGATTCTTCTTTTGCCTCGATCTACTAGCTTTGATACCAAATGTTAGTATAAAAAAGGCACTTAAATAACTAAAAATTCACGCATAGACACAAACTAAAATTCATATTCAACTGCAACAGATTAACAACAAGACATACTAGCTACATAACTAGCTTGAGCTCAGAGGCCACAGAGGGCCTGATAAAAACACTACACATGCCTCATATATTTAGAGGACTTTGAAGGACTATAAACAGAGAAGCCAAATGAGCTTTTGGTGGAGGCATATGTGTATGCTGGGATGGTTGATTGATTAAAGACCATCAGTAGTGGCAATTTCAACGTTGAGTGGAGATTGCACTTTTAGTGTGATGAGCCATCACAGGTAGGAATTACATTCCAATAGAAAGATGGTTGAATGTTTTGGAACATGCGTAGTCCAAACTAGAAGACACATTATAGAGAATACAAAACATATTTAAAGCCTTTCAAACCAAATTGGAAGATGAAGGTTCTGAAGGAGATCTTTTGAAAATGTGTAACTGTATATATGAGTGAACATTATTTGAATATTTTAAAAAGAGCATTACTAAAGGATAGCATCTATAATCTTTAAAAATTAGGGAGATAAATAAACACAATGCCAAGAATGTCTCTCAGAAACCAAATTTTAGAAGCCAAATATTTGCAATTTTGGGGACCATTTTTTTATTATACCTGTTGGGAATGGTAGGTTGGTTAAATACCCAGTGATAGAAAAGTGATAGGGCATGTTGATTTTGTAACAATCACAATTCATAAATCACAAGACTATAAATCTAGTGCTCTCATACCTGGTGGTTACAAGAGTCCAATATTTTTCTCCTTTAAACGACAATATTTCCAATTGTGACCTTGAGAAAACATCTTCCAGTACCACCTGAGTGGTTACAAGAATCTTGTATTTCAGTTAGTTATATGCCTCCTCAATGTCTTGAGAATAAGTTTTTGGACCATCAACAATTTCTTTCGACATGGTTTCTAAGATTTTTTGGCGATTCAGATCTTTTGAAATTTTAATTTAAATTGCATTGCTCGCAATGTAATCTGTAAGTTATGAGAAATTTACAAGTCAATTTTGTCTCTCAATCTTCTATACTAAAAATTATAATACCTAAGCATTCTTATATGGTTGCAGATTCTAGACCTAGTGACCTTGAAATATACAAATAGGACAAATTGTGTTGAAAAGTGATGCTAAAGTGTAGTTCACTTAGTTCTATTTTTAGACTATTAGAATAAATTTAGTTTGCATGAACATTTTTTTGTGGAGCTAAATTTAGACAGTTAGTTAATTTTTAGTTAATATATTTTTTAGAAAAAATAAAGCCTTAGAAAGGCTAGAGTTAGTTTTAGTTGCTATTACATGCAAATTATTATTTAGATAAATTTAAAATATTTTATTCAATAATTACTAAAGCATGTTCACATGCAATTCTATTAATACATATAATTGATCTTTATTTTCAAGGAGAAGGAGGAGAATGATTCCAATTTTTTGAAGAAGTATTTTTTATTTTTGCAACTCTTATCTTTTCTATATTATGAATATTGCATATATTTGGCTATGATATAATTTTATTTAAAAAATTCTACATTTGGTATTAGAGCATGTATTTTTTCTTTTGGGGTTAAAGATTTAGTAGTTGGAATTTTGCCAAAAATTTATCATGTCAATTTCTAACTCCTTACCCATTCTAGAATTTGATGGAAATGAGTATGATTATTGGTGTAACAAAGTGATGAATTTTTTGATAGAAAAAGATTTGTGGGAGATTATTGCATCGGGTTATGCAGAGCCAGCTGATTGGAATGCCCTCACAGTCAATGATAAAATAGCTAAGGAGGCTAAGAAGAAGAATGCAAGCCTTATTTCATATTCAAATAGCTCTAGGTAAGAGCCTATGTCTATGAATTGCAGGAGAAAAGACAACAAAGGATGCTTGGAAGACTCTAAAATAATCTTACCAAGGTAGTGATCAAGTCAAAGTTGTCAAGTTACAGACATTGAAGAGAGAATTCAAGAATTTAAAGATGCAAGAAGCTAAAAGTGTGAGTACCTATTGTGTCAAAGTAAAAGATGTGGTCAATAAGATGGCTACACTTGGTGAAATTGTGAACAATGAGGTTGTGATCAAAAAGGTGTTGAGGACTCTCACACCAAGGTAGAACCATGTTGCCATAATCATAGAAGAATGCAAGAATCTGTCTACCCTTCAATTTGATCATCTAGTTGGATCTTTGATGTCTCATGAAGAAAGATTGAAAGATTCATTTGGAGAAAGTGATGAGAAAGATTTTTCCTCCAAAATAAAAATCACAAAGAATGAAGATGCCAATAGTAGCATCAAAAGTAATCAAGGCCAATGTAGAGGTCAAAATTGGAATTACTCGAGAGGAAATAGAGGCAGAGGTGGTTTTTGAGGAAGAGGTGGTTTCAGAGGAAAAGGTAGAGGCTGATTTGATAAAAGAAATATCCAATGTTATCATTGTAACATGTATGGCCACTTTAATTATAAGTGTAGATTAAAAGAAGATAATAATGAAAAAATCATTCATTATGCTCAAGAAGGTGATGAGAATCCTCTAGATAATTTATTTTTATCTTATGACAAAGCTGAAAATATTTGTAAAGATGTTTGGTATTTAGATTAGGGATGTTCTAACCACATGTCAAGGAATGAAAAACTTTTTTCTATAATGGATGAAAGTTTTGAATCCAAGATCAAACTTGGTGATGACAAATCATTGGAGGTTGCTACAAAAGGAGTTATGGAAGTCCATAAAAAAGAAGGTATGAAGAGTATTCAAGACATTTATTACAATCCAAATTTAAAGCATAATTTGTTGACTGTTGGACAATTATGTGAGAAAAATTATAAAGTTACATTTGAAAATCAACAATGTATAATTTATGATAAGAATCAAGGAAATAGGGTGGTAACAGTTGTGCCTATGACAAAGAATATGATGTTTCCATTGAAGTTTGGTGAATATAACAAGAACCTTGTCAATATGGCATATGAGGATACAAGTTGGTTGTGGCATTTCAGGTATGGGCATTTAAATTTTCATAGTTAGAAGATTCTAACATCAAAAGCATTAGTTTCTAGTTTACCTACGGTTGAAGAGCACAAGGAAGTTTGTGAAGGATGTGCTAAAGGAAAACATGCAAGAGAGAAATTTCTAAAAGGCAATGCATGGAGGGCCCATTATCCACTCCAGTTAGTTCATTCAGACATTTGTGGTCTTATGCAGATAAAGAGTTTGGGTAAGTCATCATATTTCATTACTTTTATTGATGATTACTCACGACAGTGTTGGGTTTAATTTTTGAAGACCATAGGTGAAGCTCTTGAGACATTCAAGAGGTTTAGAGCCCTTGTAGAAAATGATAAAGGTTGAAAAATAAAATTTTTAAGGACTGATCATGGAGGAGAATTTTGTTCAAAATTCTTTCAAGGTTATTGTGATATGCATGGCATTAGAAGACACCTCACCATTGCATACACACCTCAACAAAATGGTGTAGCTAAAAGGAAGAATCGTATAATGGTAGAGATGGCACGAAGCATGCTACAAACAAAGGCATTAAGTAATTCTTTTTGGGGAGATGTAGTTGCTACAAAAATATATATTCTCAATCGAAGTCCCCCTAGTGCACTTGACAGGATGACTTTGTATGAAGCCTGGTATGAGAAAAAGCCAAATATTAATTATTTAAATTTTTTTTGTTGCTTAGCCTATGTTCATGTTCCTGATCAAAAGAGGCAAAAGTTAGATCCCAAAAGTGAGTCATGTATTTTTGTTGGATATAATGAGGAAAGTAAGACTTATAGGTTATATAATCCTCTCACTAATAAGCTTATTGTTTCAAGAGATGTATTTTTGATGAAGGGGGAGTTTATGGTCATCAAAATGGCCATATGGAGAAGTCAAAATCTATTTTAAATGAAGTTATTATGGATGATATTGATCATGAGCAGCCCACTAATATTTTTATTCCAAGTGTAAGTCCAGATTCAAGTCCTAGTTCTACAAGGAAGGTAAGAATATTGAGTGACTTTTATCAAAGGAGTTCAAATCAAGCACATGAAGAAAATCCAAGAGGTGAGACACTGAATTTTGATTTACTTACCAACGCTGATTTTGAACCATCATGTTTTGAAGATGCAGATACTAATGAGGTATGGATGCAAGCAATGCAAGAAGAGATGGATTCTATTCACAAGAATGACACTTGGGAGCTTACAAAGCTTCCACATGACAAGAAGAAGATTGGCATCAAATGGGTCTACAAGACTAAGTGTAACAGTGATGGAAGTGTTGAAAGGCATAAGGTGAGATTAGTTGATAAAGGCTTCACACAAAAGTATGGAATTGATTATGAAGAGACATTTGCACTAGTAGCAAGAGAAGAGACCATTAGAATGCTAATTTCACTAGCAGGTCAAAGAATTTGGAGCATCAATCATATGGATGTGAAAAGTGCCTTCTTGAATGGGTACTTTGAAGAAGAAGAAGTATATGTGGAACAACAACAAGGTTTTGAAGTGCAAGGAAAAGAAAATCATGTCTACAGGTTCAAGAAGGCTTTGTATGGCCTCAAACAGGCACCAAGATTGGCATCAAATGGGTCAACAAGACTAAGTGTAATAGTGATGGAAGTTTTGAAAGGCATAAGGTGAGATTAGTTGCTAAAGGCTTAACACAAAAGTATGGCATTGATTATGAAGAGACATTTACACCAGTAGCAAGACAAGAGACCATTAAAATGATAATTTCATTAGTAGCTCAAAAGAATTGGAGCATCCATCATATAGATGTGAAAAGTGCCTTCTTGAATGGATACTTAGAAAAAGAAGTATATATAGAACAACCACAAGGTTTTGAAGTACAAGGAAAAGAAAATCATGTCTACAAGTTAAAGAAAGCTTTGTATGGCCTCAAACAAGCACCAAGAGCATGGTATGCTAGGATTGATGGATTTTTTCAAGAGAATGGCTTTCAAAGAAGTATGAGTGAACCTACCCTTTATTACAAACAAGAATTTTAATGATATTCTACATATAAGTTTGTATGTTGATGACTTGTATATGGGTAGCATTTCTATGATGAAGGATGAATTCAAAGTTTTCATGATGAACGAATTTGAGATGAAAGATTTAGGCCTCATGAAATATTTTTTAGGGATGGAGGTTTATCAAAGGGACAATAAAAATTTTACTTGTCAAACAAAGTATACTAAAGATAAGTTGAAAAAATTTGATATGGTTGATTGTAAACTAGTCTCCACTCCAGTTACTCATGGAGTTGTGTTGTGTAGAGATGATGGTGCTGAAAGAGTTGATGCGACAACTTATAGAAGTATTGTCAAAAGTTTAATGTTTCTAACTCATAAAAGACCTGATATTGCTTATTCAATTTAACTTATTTCAAGGTACATGATAGAGCCATCAGAAATACATATGAAGGTAGCCAGGAGAATTTTGAGGTATGTGAAAGGCACTCTATATTTTGGTATTCATTACTACACTTCTAAAAGGTTCAATCTTGTTGGTTTTGGTGATTCTGATTGGGGAGGCAGTTTGGATGATCAAAAGTCAACATCTGAGAATTGTTTTTCTTTTGGTTCTGGTTTGATTATTTGGAGCTCAAAGAAGCAAAGTATAGTTTCCCTTTCTTCTATAGAAGCAGAGTATTTTGTAGTCACTTTAGCAGGGAAACAAGCATTATGGCTTAGAAAACTTCTTGAAGAAATTTGAGAGATTCAAGTTCAGCCCACAGTGATTTTTTGTGATAATATTAATGTTATTAAATTGGCCAAAAATCCAATTCATCATAGCAGAACAAAACATTTTGATTTAAAGCATCATTTTATCTGAGATTTAGTGCAGATGAAGGTAGTAGAATTGAAATACATCAACACTAAAGAAAAATTGGCAGATATCTTCATGAAAGCAGTTGCAACAGATCAATTTTTGACTCTCAGAGATCAAATTGTGAGCCCGCTCAGCATCAAGGGGGAGTGTGTTGAAAATTGATGCTGAAGTGCAATTCATTCAGTTCTATTTTTAGACTATTAGTATAAATTTGGTTTTCATGAACAGTTTTTTGTAGAGCTAAATTTAGATAGTTAGTTAATTTTTAGTTAATATATTTTTTAGAAAAAATAAAGCCTTAGAAAAGCTAGAGTTATTTTCAGTTGCTATTATATGCAAATTACTATTTATATAAATTTAAAATATTTTATTCAATAATTAGAAACGCATGTTCACATGCACTTATATTAATATATTGTAATTGATCTTTATTTTCAAGGAGAAGGAGAATGATTCCAATTTTTTGAAGAAGTATTTTTTATTTTTGCAACTATTATCTCTTCTGTATTATGAATATTGCATATATTTAGCTATGATTTAATTTTATTTAAAAATTTCTACAAACTGAACCCCGCATCATACAAACAGAGCAAATTGACTAAGATAAAATTTTGATAATATCCATGCCATCCAGTCAAAACTATTCGACCTTAAGCAATAATTGAATTAAAGAATATGAAAAAGTTAATAGGGTAAGCTAGTGTTACCTTTAACATCGCGACCATGATAAATTATTGAGGTGAGAGTGAACTTTCCCGCTACACTCATAGTTGAATCCCCAACTATATTCTCCTGGGCGTGTAGAACATATTTCGTCAACGTAATTACGGCCTAATCAATGCCCACAAACAATCTCGACATATTAGAGACCCAAAAACTCGAATTTTGTTGTCCTGCATTGGTACCTAATTTCCAATTGTTTGCACACCAATATTCTGTTTTAGTGGGTCAATTTCGGAAGCCAAAATTTTCAGATCTGCAGATATTTGGGACATATTAATTGTAAGCAATAATGGCATGGGAAAATTATTTCTCTGGATGAAATCTCCGCTATCCTTCCCCAAGTTCTAAATCTTATTTGCACAGCGGAGTTGCTTGTAGAAGTTGATACGATTTGTTGTATTGTATTCCTCTACCTGTCCAAGGACTACAGAAATTTACGTCTCCAAATCGTAGATTCCAAGAACCAGTGATTCCTCTACACTCCCCTCACACATCTTATCGACTTTCAGCTTCTAACACATTCAGATGTTTCTTAAATCTCATACACGCATAATTGAAAATAAAAAGATTGCCTCGGAGTGAATGTCATGTTTTCTGTGCCCAAATCTAGTATTTAATGGAGAATAAAATCTACACTACATGTAATAATGTACACTGAGCCTCATTTTAATGGATAGAATATATCAACATTAAAAATAATGGAATGCAACTGTGTTTTCATTGCCGAAGTGCTAGTTTTAACAGCAGTGAAATGAAGCTAGTGCCTTGATTGATGTGAAGTCAAGAATAACACAAATATTTCAACCAATCAATTAATAAATTAAAATTATTTTATGTTATCGATCTGTTTAAAACTTGCAATTTACTTTTACAAAATGTTTACATATTTTCTAGCACATAAAATATTAAAATTTGTTAAAGCAAAATGAAACCAATATTTATCCATTTGTTGTGAGTAGTTCAAATTACATATTATTATTGAATACAAGTTGCACAACTATTAAATATTCTTTATTTTAAAACAAGTACTTTTATGAACATACCCTGACCTATCATAGGTATCGGACCCTTTCCCCAAGTGCATTTGTTTGATATTTTAAGTTTCACTTTCTTATACTTTTTGTATGGAAAAAATTGGGTTTACACCAAAAAACCATTACATTTATTCATACATATTTGATTAAGCCTAATTTGATGTAAAAACTAAATTAGATTTAATTAATTGATCAAAATTCAGAAAAATAAGTGATTAGAAAAAATTTTCTAAGAACATTTAGATTTCTAAGCAATTTGAAAATAACTATTATAGTCTAGAAATACAATTATGATTTTTTTGGAAAGAGAGTGACAACCCTAAAAAATGCATCATCTACAATCATACAATCCTTACTTTTAGCCCCAACACTTTGGACTGCTCATTTTCAAAAAATGGTACATGGTGAGAAATAAATTTAATGATTACATCCATTATGCTAATGCTCTTAAAACAATGCTCAATATTTTAAAACTTTGTGTTAATCCCCAAAATATATTTTTCCTTCTTTATTCTAATCTTGTAAATGTTACATTTTGATTCTTTGCTAAATAAATTAGTTGATTATCCATGGATATTTATATTTGACAAATTTAGAATTGATTATTTTAACTAAGTTTTGAGATATATGTTGTTATGATAAAGTAGGATATTACTTAGGTTACATAATTATATTATTATGAATTAGCTATAGTGTATATGTTTACATTACAAATATGTTGATTTATTATTTTAGGTATACTTTATGATGTATACCTAAAATAAGTGATTAGCAAATTTTTTTTAAGAACATATAGATTTCTAAGAAATTTGAAAATAACTATTATAGTCTAGAAATACAATTATGATTTTTTTGGAAAGAAAGTGACAACCCTAAAAAATGCATCATCTACAATCATACAATCCTTACTTTTAGCCCCAACACTTTGGACTGCTTATTTTCAAAAAATGGTAGATGGTGAGAAATAAACTTAATGATTACATCCATTATGTTAATGCTCTTAAAACAATGCTCAATATTTTAAAACTTTGTGTTAATCCCCAAAATATATTTTTCCTTCTTTAAACCAATCTTGTAAATGTTACATTTTGATTCTTTGCTAAATAAATTAGTTGATTATCCATGGATATTTATATTTGACAAATTTAGAATTGGTTATTTTAACTAAGTTTTGAGATATATGTTGTTATGGTAAAGTAGGATATTACTTAGGTTACATAATTATATTATTATGAATTAGCTATAGTGTATATGTTTACATTACAAAAATATATATATATATATATATATATATATATATATATATATATATATATATATATATATATATATATATATATATATATATATATATGGTCTAACTACCTACTTATTGTGAGGTTGGTGTAGGAGAACTCATCCCTTAGAATATAACAAAGGAAGAGCATCATTGGAAAGGGTGACATAGATAGAGATGTCGGAGGATGAAGAAAAATTGAATAGAATCATGTACACACCACAATAACTAGCACATGTTAGATGCATGATAAAGTGGTTAACATAATATATTTTGACATCTTTTGTATTAGTAATTTTAAATATGGTTGTTAGTATAACTTAGTTGGTTATTTGAAATTCATATTATGTAACATGTGTGTATGTCCATGAATGTTTTGAGATTTGCATAATTAAGATAAGTTAAAATTTATTGATTATCATTAAACCATTTTGATATATATATATATATATATATATATATATATATATATATATATATATATATATATATATATATATATATATATATATGAAAATGTGCTCTAATAAATGTAAAAATGAAAAATATAAAAAAATAAATAAAAAATGAAAATAAATGGAATAAAATTAGAGAAGAGCAAAATTTTTTGATAAAAGGGGAAAATCATAAAAGAAAAGATAAAATAAAATTTAATAAAAATAAGGAGAAAATAGTAATAAAAGAGAATCTTTGGATAAAAGAAAGATATTCATAAGAAAAGAAAATGAATTAAAAAGAAAAAAGAAAAAACTTGAAAAAAAATTAGGAAAAAAAAAGAGAGCTTTAAAAGAAATTCATATAAGAATGGATAGGAGGATAGAGAGAGGGGCACAATTAGGGGGGAGGCAAGGAGAAGAAAAACCATGGAAATGCAAGAATGATGTAGAGTAAGAAAGAGGTAACCTATCAAACTGCTTCAGCGAAGAAGATATTGTGATGTAAGTAATTTATACATTTCAAGATTCTATATTTGCCTGCATTAATTTATGTATATACCTAGATCTATATGCTATATTTTTGTGATAAAATTATGGGAAGTTATTATTTACCTGAAAATAGTGAATTGATATAGTGTCTTGTGATTTTACTTATAGTTATTTACGAGGTGTATATTAATTTATGTTTGTTAATGAATAAACATTAGTCTAAATTATATGGATCACTATGATTTTAGAAAATAATGTCTACATCATTGGGAAAAATATGATTTACGAGACACAAAAACTAATTTTTGGATATCTAGTATAGATAAATAAAAAGGAATACCCTCAATCTCTTATCAACTATATGACATTATCTCTATATATAAACCAAATTGAGCGGCTTAACAGAGTTTTTATGGTAGCAATCTCAACACTCTAGAATAAACATTTTTCAATATATATTAATCAAATCACTATTGTCAACAAACCCTTTTATATATTCAAGTGGTCGAATATGCCATAACCAGTATATATATATATATATAGTTAACTCATAATTTTGTATATATGTCTACAGTTAAAAATATTATTAATTTATACATATTAATATAGATCTATTTGATGATAAAGATTGGCAATTTTATTAATTTTTATAGTTAACCAATACACACACACACACACACACACACACACACACACACACACACACACACACACACACACACACAGACACACACACACACACACACACACACACACACACACACACACACACACTTGATTACTGTATGATTCAATCCTAGAATATAATGAAAAAAATAATTATTGTAGTTATCGTAACATGCGTTATGTGATAGTGATAGGTCTTAGAGTGACTTCATTACTGTGTGAATCCATATTAATATATCACTGAGTATTTGCCTGGTAATATGACATAGCAATTACTGACTTCTATAGGAATATGTAGAAAATATTTTATACCCATTATAAATCTCTTTATAGCAATTTGGGTAGTTGTTTTATCGTTGTATAATAGGTGATTTAAGTATTGACAAAAGATTAGATTTTTGGAGAGCCTGAATTGTATAATATTTTACTTAAGTTGATCTACATAATAATAGTGTATTTACATATCTCACTAGGCATAGTGCAAAAAAACATCAACCTAGTCCTTTATGGAAATATTTGGCTTTAAGATAAATTTATGGATTGTTATTTCGATAGAAACCCACCAAGAACCTTGATTTTAATTAATAATAATATTAGGTGATATGATGTTAGAGCTAATAATAAATAGCTACAAATTAATTTGTGGTATATAATACCATGATATTATTACTATATATATTAACAAATGTAAATAATGACATAATAAAAAATATATAAAGATATGGTATGGATATATATTGTTTACATTGTAAATAAAGTACGATCGTTATCCATGGCTGTTGTAGAATATGCCATTCAATATTATTATCTAATGAAATTCTTACCACTATATGCAAGAGTATTAAGATACTAAGGATTTTCATTTATGTGTCTCAAATCATAGTATAATGCTCTATCATTGAGTTATTTAGATCAATATTTCCTTAGGAGTTTTATATTTATGTTTTATCTTATCATAGAAAGAATGAGGAATATAATGCCTAGGGTGGATGAATGCCTATCTTTGACTATATATGAGGAGTTAATTGGAAGAATGATTAAAAGAATTTTCCTACTCTTAATGATAAATACAAATCTTATAAATACACTTTGGGGATGTGTGTCAATATTATGATTGTAAGTAAATATATGTGGTTTAGTATATCAGAATTCCTACCATTTTTAAAATAAGGCATGTGTAGTATGAAGAACTCAATGTAGTCTTTCATTATTCTTTGTTAAACCTTATGGTATGCTTAAGATCACTTATTATATGTATCATGTGAAACAAATCTATTGTGTTGATATAATATTATAATGAGATACAATATGAGAATATAGGTATCCATGTGCCTATTAGCATATACATGTACATAGCGGTGTGTTCTTATAGTTATAGTTCTTTTGGAGGTTTAAAATAATGTTATAGAATTATTTATGATAGAACCTTATGCATACATGCATAAAACCACTAAGAGTATAACTAATGTTAGTTTAAAGTGTTATGTGTTTTATGGGAACTGGGACTCTCCTTATTACAACTTGTTGATTGAGCAGAGTTTATGTTTCCATTAATTTATAATACTTATTTATGACCCATTGTGGTAATTAGTAGTTATGCTAAAGAACACTAGATAATGATAATATTTTTTTATTATAGGGTGTTTTATTTTTGAAAATTATTCATGATAATGATAATTTTAGATGATTGTTGATGAATATAATATTTATATATTGATGAGTACTTGTATGCATTACATAGTGAAAATATGATTATTATGTACAAGGGTGTATATATAGGTAGAATATCTTCATATGAATTTAAAGATGCAATATAAATACATAAAATAAATGAGTCTGTTGGGTTATATGCCTTTACCTATATGCATATGGCTGGTTATATTGAGTCATAATGTGATTGAGGAATCAAAACCATAACCATATGAGAGTAGTTTGTAGAAATGGAATTACGTTATTTAAATAAAAGTTTATGGTATAATTTTGTTATAGGTTATCTAACTTTTTGAAAATGGCTTGACTGATAGTTGATGTATATACATATAGTGAATGGTACATATTATGAATAGATTAAAATATATAGGTGTTTAAATATATATATATAATATATTAGTATATCATGATGTGTGCCTAAAAGTTATGTTTCTAGTGATTGTTAGTATGCATTTTAAACAAAGTATATATCTAATTGATATAAGTTGTACTTTCTTGCTTATCATTTAGCATTGTGAATCTTTTATTCTTAAAATTTGTGAGACTAACTGTTCATGATTGAGTAGTGTGCTGATGTACAAATATCTATGATATTATGGGATGTCATAGAGTGTTTTTATTTCTAAATTATAATCTAAATATATGGTATGCCTAAGTAGTGAGAACTATAATTAATTTGTCTAGATTAATTCATATGTTTGATGGACTAAATATATGCATGGTGTATATTTTTAGGAATAGCATGTTGTATAAAAATTAGTGGAAAGTATTGTATTATCCCTGCTTACAAAAAATAGAGTGTGCATCCTAATATATATAATACTCAGGTGGTATAATATCAATGTGTTACTTATTTTTTCTATTATTGAATAGATTTATAATGAAATTTATCCATACATTTGATGGGATAAATGTATGTTTTTTAGTTGTTCCTATGCTTAGCATTATATGTGATATGATTGCTAGTAGGATGTATGTTATATTAATGTTTTCATTATATGATGTTAATCAATCTCACATTAATCATAATAATTAAGTAATGAGATAGATTTCACTAGCTTAATAGAATAATAATACAAGATGAACACAACCTGATCAAGTTATGCATATGAATTTTGATTGATCTATAGATCACTATTATTTATTATTTCAAAACATTGGCCAAAGTAATGTTTATTGAGACATTGACATTTTATGGTTATAATTTACATTTTTATATGATATCTTATAATAAAATAGGTTTATATGATACACAAAATGTTTGGTTTAAGAAATGATATAACACAATGGTAATAGCTTGTCTTTCTAAATTTTTGTGTCATCACTATTTTCTCATCTATGAAAGGAGGTCTGTTCATTGATGGGATTAGTGTGGGATATTTTTGATCCATGATTGGTGTAAAAAAATGTTTAGATGATACTCTCCCTCCTTACATTATTACTATTTTTTAGGTAACACTTGAGATTACAACATATACTAGAGTCTAGGGAACTATGCTTTGGAGAGTCGTGTATCTTATATGTGTACATTGTATTGTATTATGTTGTATTTATTATTGAGACATCAATCTGATGAGAGGTTATTATTTACTTATTTTTACTTTATTAGTAATGGTTGTATCATTGTATCATCCATGGTTGGCATTTGTAATTACCTTTAAAATTAGTTATAATGTGTTTTATATGTTGATAGTGATCAGTGATTGATAGGTATCACATTCTTATTTATAGTTATCATACTTAGAATATTTTTTGTGATCACTAATTAGATATTTTTTTATGTAATATACATATAGTATATATTTTTAATTTATTATAAAAAACATATTTTTAGTTAACTTCTAGTAGATTTGTTACATGTGGTATCAGGACTATGGTTTGAACTCTAGGACCTAATGAGTCCATTATCATTTTTGTATCCTTCTGTTTACTATATAGAAGGATAGTAAAATGTGTGTAGTACATTGAGTGTGTATCTTAGAAGTGTTTGTACCCTCTTAGAATTGCTAAAGGGTTGTTTTTTTTAGTGTCTCATTGGTGATGGTTTTATATGAGATTTGAGGTAGGTGAGTAAATAACATAGTTCATGAGTTATGAACAAGATATTGATCCCATATTTTTATCATTTAAATTGAACATCTCGAGAATGATTACATTGTTACCTATTAATCAAGCCAACTTCACCATTTGTGTTTTGTGTTGTGAGTGTTTAAAAAGCATCAAATGCTTCCCACTTCAGTAAATATACATTAGTTTTGTGTCTTATATACATAAATACCAGGAGTGAGAAATCTTGTAAGACTATTTTCTAATTTGGTATCACCTAATGTCATATGAATTTTCAAGTAGTGGAGTGTAGATGTCTTGGTTGAGAATTCCTATGCGTTAGTAGTTTGTTTATGGATTGGAACCCTTATGTTTATGTGGATTGGGAAGAAGTTTCATATCTCATTGTGGGCATAGAGGTGAGTTATAAATGCCTCACTTTCTTTTGACATCATTATAAGCCCTTAAGAGGATTCTTATTTTCATGATGTTGAAACTTGTTTCTGAAATGATGTTTTAGATCATATTCCTTGGAGTTCATAGAATAATGTGTTCTACTTCTTTTTGATAGATAGTTTATATAAATGGAATGGATTGTTGTATCTATGTGGTCATAATTTTCTTTCCCATTGTGGAATCAGATTATAATACTACTAATACAAGATTGGTAAGTGAGTAGTGATTTGACAACATGAGTTATTATGTTTTCTTTTTACCATGTGAGAGTATTTAAATTTTTTATTTTTTAGATGTTATTTTTCCACTTTCCACTTGTGACTTTCTAGATTTAGACTTTCTAGTGCTACTTGTGAACTTTGACCACAAAGAGAAGTAAACTTGGAATTTATAATGGTTCTAAATTAATGTTTATAATTTGATTATAATTAATATGTTATTAGATACCCTTGATTTGATTGATATTATTATCTTTTTATTCAAAACATATTATTTTTAAGATTTATTTATTTACCTTACACTAGGATCGAGTAGGGTATAGAATGTACAAAACATCTTTTCAATCTAAGTAGTTGAGATAAACTTTAAAATTGTTGTATAAATAATTGTGTAAGTAGGAAAGCATTGTCTCACTTATTCTTTTATAATATTATAAAAATAGTGTGATCCTAAGCCTTTATATGTTATTATAATTTTAACATTATTTACTTTTAACTATGAATATAATAGAATATGTTAAGCTATGAAATATGATACAAGTTATATTTGGCTACTGAAAAATTAATATAATTATGAAATGATTCTATGATTTTTCTTATTTGTATGTTAGTACATCTATAATTATTTATCATGTATTATTCCCTTCTATGATTTGTTAGTATGGATTTTTGATTCTTTGAATCTTGTGAAAATTTTGGAGATGATTAGGTCATCAAAACCTAATGAATGATTGATGAATTCAGAAGATGAGTACTAAGAGATGATAGTGGATCCTATTTAGTCTCACATTGACTCAGTAGTTACTAAGTTTAAATCTGATAGACAAACTTATCAAATATAAGAATTGATAGATGGAATTGTCAAATTTAGTTATATGGCCATAACATGGATACTATGAAATAGGCAATCCTTAAAATTGTATACATTGGAAATGTAGTATTTCTTGTTCCTATTCATCATCATAATTTTTGGGATCTATGTGAATTATTGGTAGTATTGACATATTATACTTATCAAGATCTATGTAAAGTAGTGATGATATTGACTTTTACATGTTAGTCTTGCTAGATTCCCTAAGTATTTGTCTCCAGAATGAGAAATACATTCTCTATGTTAGATAGATGTGTAGAAGAGCTAGAAGGTTTTTTGGAACTCTCATTAACCATTTATTTATGGGTTTTATGATGATATCATGTGATTTTAGAAAATAAATGAAACTTTCACTAATATATGTGAGATACTTCAAGGATTAGAAGTGGGCAGCCCTATAGTATACAAGTTTATCTTATCGGTTTTAGACCTTGAGTTGGTCGTGAAGGAACTATTCAGAGTAAGTGACACTCTCAAATCTTGTTTTTATATTATTGAGATGTCACAGAACAAGGTTTTGTAGAACCAATACTCTAGGAATAGTACTATTTGGTAGGACTATGTTGAGTTCTATAGGCAAATTTCACATTTATTAGCTTGATTTGATACTTTATACTATGTTCATTTCCTGTTGAATTATATTTTTAATTCAACACTTATATTTGAATAAGAATCATCCACAATGATGAATAGCTTTAGGGGGAAGGATGTTATATCTTAATTCCTCACTAAGAAAACTATTTGATTATCATTGGATATTTATAGTTAAAAAAATAGATGTGGTTATTTATAACTAGGCTGAGAGATATACGATGTTATGGGATAGTAGGATATTACTTAGGTTATATGATTACAATGAAATGAGTTAGATATAGTGTATATGTTTACATAAAAAACATGTTGATATTTTATTTCAACTATATTTTATGATGTATGTATATCATGATGTTATGGTCTAACAACCTATTTGTTATGAGGTTGACATAAGAAAACTCATCCCTCAGAACGTGATAGAGGGTGAAAATTATTGGAGAGGGTGAAATAGAGAGAGATGTTAGAGGATAACAAAAAACTAGATAGAACCTTACACAAATCAGATTACCTAGCACATATTATTTGCATGATAAAATTGTTATCATAATGTGTTTTAATGCTATTTGCATTTGATAGTGATTTTAAATGTGGTTCTTAGCATAGTTTAGTTCATTATTTGAAACTTATCTTTCATGATGTGTGTGTGTGTGTGTGTGTGTGTGTGTGTGTGTGTGTGTGTGTGTGTGTGTGTGTGTGTGTGTGTGTGTGTGTGTGTGTTTTGAGTTTTACGTAATTAGCAAAAGTTTAGATTTATTGATTGAGTTATCATTAAACCATTTTCACACACACACACACACACACACACACACACACACACACACACACACACACACACACACACACACACACACACACACACACACACACACACACACACACACATATTAGAAAATTTGCTCTAATAAATTTAAAAATGAAGAAAAGTGGAAAAATGAAATAAAACTAAAGAAGAGACATTTTTTTTAGAAAAGGGGAAAATATTTTAAATAAAAGATAAAAATAAAAATAATAAAAATAAAGATAAAATAATAATAAAAGAGAAATTTCAATTAAAGAAAGATATTCATAAGAAATGAAAGGAATAAAACTAGCAAAATAATTGGAATAAAACTAACAAAAAAATAAAAAAGAAAGATTTAAAAGAAATTAATACAATAATGGATAAAAGGAAGATAGAGGGGCACAATTGGGAAGAGGCAAGGAAAAGGAAAACAATAGAAATGGAAGGAGAATCTAGATCAAAGAAAAGAAGTAACCTATCATATTGCTTCAACCCAAAAGATTTTGTGAAGTAGGCAATTTATACATATCAAGATTTTGTATTTCCATGGAATAATTTATGTATATACCTAGATCTATATGATATATTTCTATGGAAAAATTATAGGATGTTACTATTTTCCAAAAAAAAGTAAATTAATATAGTGGCTTGCGATTTTACTTGTAGTGATTTAGGAGGCTTAAATGGTAATTTATGTCTATTAATGAACAAATATTGTTCTACATTACATGGATCACTATGACTTTAGAAAATAATGTCTATGTCATTAGGTGACACATGATTTCTAAGACACAAAAATTGATATTTGGGTACTTGGTATGGATAAATTAAAATGAAACCCCTTAATCTCTTATCGGGTATATGGTATAGTCTCTATATATAAACCAAACTAAGTGGCTTAACAAAGTTTTTATGCTAGCAATCAAGGAATCTAGAATAAACATTATTTAATATATATTAAATAGATCACTAATTATAAATAGACCTTTTTATACATTCAAGTGCTTGAATATGCTATAACTAGTATATACATCACTATACATATAGTTAAGCAACAATTTTATATACATGTCTACAGTTAGAAATATTATTAATTGATGCATACTAATATAGATCTATAAAGAGTGGAAATTTTAATAATTACTGTAGTTAAACAAGATATATATATCTTGTTTAACTACAATAATTATTAAAATTTCCACTCTTTATAGATCTATATTAGTATGCATCAATTAATAATATTTCTAACTATAGACATGTATATAAAATTATTGGTTAACTATATGTATAGCGATGTATATACTAGTTATAGCATATTCAAGCACTTGATTGTATAAAAAGATCTATTTATAATTAGTGATCTATTTAATATATACCAGATAAATTAAATTATATCCTTATAAGCTATATTCTATCATTATATTAATATTTTATAAAATATAAATTTATCATATTATATTAATATCAAATAAAATATAAATGTAAATTCATTATCAACTAGTTGTGTGGATATTAAATAGGTGTACCATGAAAATCTAATAGTGGAATCATGGTTACATATTACCAAGTATAAAAATCGACCATGGATAAAGTGCTGCAATGGATACTTCTTTCTCTACAAACATAGATGAGTGCAAAATAATAATAAATGCTAAAATATGAAATACTAAAATAAAATATACATTCTATTGAAATAAATACAAATATGAATTAGATTTAAGTTACCTATCTAGAACGAGCCTCCAATTTTGAAAAATATATGAGTCAAATATGAGTAAAATTTGTTTTATTAGAATTTAAAAAACACTACCCTTTAAATCTGAATAAAACTTTAATCTCTAAAATTTAAAAATGATAATCATAGTCACTACATTCGAATTCATGTTTTAAATTCATGAAGGATAAAATTCATCACTAAAAAAATCAAAGATAAAATTTGGGATTAAATTTGACTAAAATATATATATATATATATATATATATATATATATATATATATATATATATATATATATATATAGACACACACACACATACACACATATAATTTGATAGTTTTAAATTTACTCTAAACACCCAATTGGTTTTAGGTGAGTTAAAGTTAAAACCCATTGAGTTAAGGAGGGTACATGTAATTATGATTTTCAATTAATAGGCAATGGATAAATATGCAATAAATTATGAAGGATTTGGGACAAGTTTTTTCTTTTCTATCATCAACACTCTACTTCTTCTATTCTTTGAAATAGTATTATTTCACAACACAATTTTAAAGAGGGGAAAATGTAGACACGTAAATTTCATTTACAATCAACATCATCAAAGTCTAGCTCACATCCTAAATTGATCAACTTAAATATTACATCCCATATCATTGAGTCAAACTTGAGATCAGATTAAATCAAGCCTCTTATTCAAATTTATTCCACACATTCCATCTTCATCCCTTAGTCCTTCCATTTAATCTCTTTCACCTACCAATTGGGGCTGGTAAACAAAATCCTTCATACTTTCTTGTATCTTTATCCATGGCCTATTAATTGAAAATCATAATTACATGTACCCTCCTTAACTCAATTGGTTTTAACTTTAACTCACCTAGGGTTAGTTTAAATTCATTTCATGCTTAAACTCTCACCTAACCTAACTTGGGTGAGAGTTAACTTTTGAGGCTATAAATAAAATGCCTTCCTTATTGATATTTAATCTCCTTTAGTGCAATTTTATAATGACAAATTACCTCCAAAATGCTCTTCTAGTAGTGTTGCCATGCAAAATTCATAATCCAATCTAAGCCAACCAACATTACCAAAGTGCCAAGGAAAGGTGGATCAAATAGATATTTATTGATAAATATTTCTTGAGTACATAGCTTAATGAAGTCAAAGATCCATTCAAATTAAATATGGTGATGAGGTAGATTACCACTCTTTATAGATCTATATTAGTATGATCTATATTTTCATTCATTTGGGACAAGTTTTTTCTTTTCTATCATCAAAACTCTACGTCTTCTATTCTTAGAAACAATATTAGTTCACAACACTATTTTAAAGAGGGGCAAATGTAGACACATAAATTTCATTTAGTGTCAAAATCATCGAAGTCTAGCTCACATCCTAAATTGATCAACTTAAATATTACATCCCATATCATTGAGTCAAACTTGAGATCAGATTAAAGCAAGCCTCTTATTCAAATTTATTCCACACATTCCATATTCATCCCTTAGTCCTTCCATTTAATCTCTTTCACCTACTGGTTGGGCTGATAAACCAAATCCTTCATACTTTCTTGCATCTTTATCCATTGCTTATTAATTGAAAATAATAATTACATGTACCCTCCTTAACTTAATTGGACTACAATATGAGATATTTAAAAGGTTATAAGTTGGTTTTGAGAACCAACTTAGCAGACACAATCATATACCATGTCTTCTCCTACAAACAATCTATAGTGGTTTGACTGCAATCCTACAAAGGTCTAAATAGTGTTGTATGGAGGTGTTTGAAAGAATTTGAGATCTTCAACTAGGTCTAATAATGAGAAAAGTATAATGGTAAAAATGGTGAGGTCATTTCATGTAGGTACATATGAGTTCAAAGCTTTCATGTTGAGAAAGTTACAATAGAGACATCTTACCTTATCTTCTTGAAACCACATTTTGATCATATATTTGGTCTTCTCATAATAGAATGTCTTGAGGTCTAGTAATCCTAAGTGGTTTCACTCATGTATCCCAAGCATATGGGTAATGCCTATTTAGTGATCATGTTTGTTTAGTGACCTATAATAAACTTATAGGTTTATTATAGGTCATTTGAATTTAAGTATAATAAATATACCCGTGAACTAATTCAAGATAAATTGGGTTCTTATAAGATTCTTATCAAAGCATATTTATTGATAAATATGCTTTGATAAGAATCTTGGATAACATGAAATGTTTAGGACAATGGAGGAGTGTAGATAGGTTGTGAATTAGTAAAAGTAATCATCCTTTGCATATTAGTCATGTTAACCACATTATATTTAGAAGTGGGGTCGACAAGACTTTCAACATTCACATATTAGTCATGTTAACCACATTATTTGTTGGGCTGCCTATATGGTCACTAAATATATACAATCATGATCTCATGCATCTAATAATCCTAAGTGGTTTCACTATAGTATTTTACTCATGTTTTACATGTAGGTAGCTTCATAATTCAACTATGGATTTTATTTTTGGTCCTAATTTTGAACATGATTATATCATTTAAAAACATCAACAATACTATAACATTGATTTTAAGGATCATGAAACACATACTAAATATCAAGCCATAAATCAAGATAATGCTTATTTGGGATTATATAAATGATGGTATTTCAAGCCCATCATGTAATTATAAGTTAGTCTTTATCTTTATAGTCTTTGATTTCTTTATCAATATAGTTGCATAGAAATCAAAGTAGACAAACATTAGTAACCAAATTAAGACACATCGCCACATAGAAATACTATCTAAGATATGGTGCTACTATCCATTAGCCTCAATTTCATAAAAATATAGATTGGTCAAAAAAGAATAGTAGGTACAATATAGGTTTTCATAGGTTCAATTATATATTTACTAGTTTTGCCTAGTTTAGCTTAGATTCATACTAATTTAGCTCAAATTCATACTAGTTTTCTAATATCTGGGGCATCATGCATGATATGACCATTACCATTTTTATTTTAAATAATTAGATATATATTCATCATATTGGTTCATGAAGGATGGAATGGATTACAAGGATAGTTTGGAAGTTATTATGTAGAGACCCCATGATCACTCCATGTGTCACATTCATAAGTCTATATACCCACTCTTCACAATTTGATCAAAATAGTGGAACAAAAAATATTTTTTTGAATAGATACAATTTTCACAAGATAACACAAAATGAGGCATACAAGATCTTGTTAGAAAGTTATTAGTGGGATATTTAAATTGGTAATGTCCATGAATTAATTAACTCACCCATGTGCTCCCTATTACAATAAAATCTCATGGTAATCATAGGTAGTTAGATAAGGGAAATTGATAAAATAATAAGTAGGAAAAAGTAAACTATCTCAGGTTGGACATAAAAGTTGAATCAACCTTTAAGAGTAAGGGCCGGATGATTTGGGAAAAGGTTTCATTTTAAGAGGAAAAGGGCCATAAATAAAATAGAAAGTTTGTGAAAGTCAACATAGAGGATAAAGATATAGGATAATTGATAAATGGAGCTTCATTGATGTTTATTCAATCTTACTTCTTTTGCTTCTCATAATAAATAATGATAATGAACTTGTATTTATAGGTGGATTTTTCCCTAAACCCTTCCAAAAATATCAGTCGATAGGGTTGACCCTATCAACCCAGTATAACTGACTGAAAAATAGGGATTTAGGTGAGGAATAGGAAGATAAAATGTAGTAAATTCCTAGAATAGGTACAATAGAGAGGAAAAATAGTAGGGTAAATGGTTTTAGGAAACAAGTGTGTAGGTAACAAGTGGTAAAAGGGAAAAAATCCTATAAAGCACCAATGGTCTGCCCACCCCTTTCCCAGTGCACCCCTTAAGGCATGCACTCAGATAGATTGAGACTTGATGGGTTCCTTCAAGATACAAAGTGTCAGTAGTCGATAAAAATTTGAAAATATTATGTGTATACAACATCTGTACCAAAATTGTAGTCAAAAAGATCTCAAATACCCTTCAATATAGTGGAATAGATGAATAAATCCAATCTCAATGTGACCATGTGAAAGGATCTATCCATCCTTACTCAAATAGACCTGTAGCTTCATAATTCAGCTATGGATTTTCTTTTTGGTCCTAATTTTGATCATGATTATATCATTAAAAAACATCAAAAAGACTATAACATTACTTTTAAGGATCATGAAACACATACTAAATAACAATCCATAAATCAATATAATACTCATTTGGTTATATATAAAGACCTTCTTCCTAATCATAAACTTAATCAAGATAACCAAGACAAGCCTACCCATTCTACCAATAATGTTGAAAGTCTTGTTGACCCCACTTCTAAATATAATGTGGTTAACATGACTAATATGTGAAGGATGATTACTTTTACTGATTCACAACCTATCTACACTCCTCCATTGTCCCAAACATTTCGTGTTATCCAAGATTCTTGGATTTTTATACTTGTTAATATGTAACCATGATTCCACTACTAGATTTTCATGGTACACCTATTTAATATCCACACAACTAGCTGATAATGAATTTACATTTATATTTTATTTGATATTAATATAATATAATAAGTTTATATTTTATAAAATATTAATATAATGATATAATATAGCTTACAAGGATATAATTTAATTTATCTAATATATATTAAACAAATCACTAATTATAAATAGACCTTTTTATACATTCAAGTGATTGAATATGTTATAACTAGTATATACATCGTTATACATATAGTTAACCAACAA
>JARHVA010000692.1:212500-262500 GCA_037957365.1 Torreya grandis
AAG
Organism: Torreya grandis; assembly: GCA_037957365.1. NCBI lineage: Eukaryota > Viridiplantae > Streptophyta > Pinopsida > Cupressales > Taxaceae > Torreya > Torreya grandis. The sequence continues at coordinate 212,504 of JARHVA010000692.1, forward strand.
TATTATGATATGATTGAGATAAATTATTATATGTAGTATGTGGAACAAACCCATTGTGTGGATATAATGTTATAATGAGCTTTGGTGTGCGAAGAAAGGTATATATGTGCCCATTAACATATACATGTATCTATGGGTGTATTCTTCTAGTTATATTTCCTTGGGTGATTTAAAATTATATTATATAATTTAATATGATAGAACCTTATGTATTCATGCATACAACCCTTTAGAGTACAACTAATGCTATTATGAAGTATTATGTGTTTTGCAAGAAATCAAAATCTCCTTGTGATAACTAGTTGATTAAGCATAAGTTTATGTTTCCATTAATTTATTGTACTTATTTATGATCGGTTATGGTAATTAGCAGTTGTGCTAAAGTACATTAGACTATGATAATATAAGTTATAATAGAGTGTAGTATATTTTAAAAATATTCATGATAATTATGATTTTAGATCATTATTGATGAATATAGTACTTTTATATAGATGAGTACTTGTATGTGTTACATAATACAAATACAATTATTATGTATAAGGGTGTATATATAGGTACAATATCTTCATATAAATTTAAGGATGGAATATAAATTCATAACATCAATGAGTCTAATGGTTCATATGCCTTTACTTATATCTAAATGGGTGGTTATATTGAGGGATAAGGTGTTTGAGGGGACAAAACTATAACCATATGAAAGTAATGCTTAGAAATAGAACTAAGTTATTTAAATAAAATTTTATGGTGTAATTTGGTTATAGGTTATCTGACTCATTGAAAATGGCTTGATTGACTATTGATATATATACATATAGTGATGAAAAATAGTGAACAGTACATATTGTGACTAAATTAAAATGAACAAGTGTTTAGACACATATAATATATATTAGTTCATCATGATGTGTGCCTAAAAGTTATGTTTCTTATGATTGTTAGTTTGCAGTTTAAACATAGTATATAGTTAATTGGTATAATTTTTACTTGTTTACATATTATTTAGGATTGTGGACTTTTGATTCTTTAAATTTGTGAGATTGGTTGTTCATGATTGAGTAGTGTGATTATGTAAAAATTTATATGATATTTTAGATGTCATAGAATGTTTTCATTGGTAAATTATAGTCTAAATGTATGCTATAACCAAGTAGTAAAAATTTTAATTAATATGTCTAGATTCATTCAAATGTTTGATAGACTAAATGTATGCATGTTGTATATTTTTAGGAATAACATTTATAATACTTTGTAGAAAGTATTGTATTGTGTCTACTTACAGAGAATAGAGTGTGTATCATAATATATATTATAATTAGGTGGTATAATCTTACTATGTTGCTTATTATTTTTATTATGAGATAGATTCAATATGATATTCATTCATATATTTGATGGGATAAATGTATGATTTTTGATTGTTCATATGCTTAAAATTATGTGTGATGTGATTTATAATATGATGTAAGTTTTATTAATATTTTTGTTATATTAAATTAACTAATTTCTCATTTATAATACTAAGTAGTGAGACAAAATTCACTAGTTTATTAGCATCATAATGCTAGATGAAGGCAACCTGATCAAGTGTTGTGTATGAATTTTGATTGATCTAAAATTTTCTATTATTGATTATTTAAAACTTTAGCCAAAATAATGTTTAGCAAGATATTGTCATTTCATGAGTATAATTTACATGTTTATGTGATATCTTATAATAGAACATGTTTCTATGATACATTACATGTTTAATTTTAAAAATCATACAACACATAGTTACTAGTTTGTCTCTATGGGTTCATGTGCTATCACTATTTAGTCACCCATGAAGGGAGGGCCATTCCTTGATAGGAATAGTGTAGTGGATCATTGTTCCATGGTTGGTGTGTAAAATCACTTAGATGATGCTCTCCTTCTCCATAGCAATACTACTTTTGAGATGACACTTGAGATTGCCACATATACTACAGTTTGGGGAACTATGCTCTGAAGAGCATGTATCTTATATGTGTACATTTTATTGTATTGTATTTATTATTTAAACATTAATATGATGAGATGTAATTATTTACTTACTTGTACTTTTATAGTAGTGGTTATATCATTATACCAGTTGTGGCTGGCATTTGTAGTTATTTTCCATATTGGTTATGATGTGTTTGATATGTTTATGGTGATCAGTGACCGATAGGTGTCAAATGCTTATTTACAATTATCATACTTAGATTATTTTTTATGATAATTGTATACACATAATATTTTTAAATTTTATCAAATATTTATGTTTTACATATTATAGGAACCTCTCAATACTTATATATATCTGAGTGCATGCCTTAAGGGGTGCACCAAGAAAGGGGTGGTTGGACCTTTGGTGCTTTGCAAGATTTTTGTCTCTTATTTCCACATTAATACCAATCCAACCATATCCTAAAACCATTCCCTGACATATTACTCCTCCTTTTCATACTTCTCCATTTTTCTCCTCTTTTCATCCCTATTTTCCTCACCTTAATTCTCTTTTGATATTTGATTATACTAGGTTGACTAGGTTGACCTTGTATAGTTTTTAACCTTTGATTACTGTATAGGGTTTATTGGGTCAACCCTATAATATTTTAAGAGATTTTCACTTGAGATTTGTGTTATCCCTTTAGCTAACCTAATTTGAGACCTAATGAATAATTGATGAAAAACATATAGGGTCAACTAGGTCGACTCCATATAGCCAACATATTCAAAAATATTTAGGGTGAGGTCTGCTTATAAATATAATATAATTTCATCATTATTTGAATATGCAATCAAGAGTTATTATTCACTCATGTTTCTTTACAATCTTCTCTTCTAGAATTCTACTTGAGGAGTCTTAGCTTAGGGTTTCTACTTGGAAAATCTAGTCTTGTGGATAAGTCTTAGATGTTTTGGCCTTTCTTAGTGATCTTTACAAACCACAACATATTATGAATCCCCTTTGGCCAAGAGATATATTGAGTCTCAATGGGTTGATATTTAGGTAAGTATATTATGACTTTATTCTCCTCTCTTTACTAGATAGAAGTAGCATAAGTATTGGCTCAAAGAGTATTACTCTTTATATTCCATATATTAGAGTCTTACTCATACTTAGCTTAATTTAGATTCTCATATACATGTTTTGATGTTTTTACTAACCCCTCAAGATATGGTAAGCACTATATTATATTTACTTTCTTATTTATTAGACATAAGTAAAATATTAAACCTAGGACACTTTTATGGCTTTTATGTGATTGTTTTAGACTATAGGATTTAGAACCCTTCCTACCATGGTGTATTATGATAAGTGATCCCTAATCAGGTCTAACAGATCCCTAGATTAGTTATTATCACATTTAATAAATGTATTCCCAATCAAAAGTATAGGTATGATCTATCTTCTCTGAGTTGGGATTGATTTATAGACATGATGAATTTTTGATTGCATACACTCTAGTGAACTTGACATAAATCCTATCCCACCATTGGTTGGATTGTCTTCATGTTTCCACTTTCTTATTAGCATTATCTTCAATTTATCTTCACCTTCATAATACATTTAGGTGAGCCTGATGTGAATCTAACCCTTTCAAGTTTTATTTCTCATATTTCATTTTTATAATGTCTTTTTTTTCTCTACTTACTATACTATGTCAAAACTATTGACTCTGTATAATTTTTAGCCCATATTTTTTATACTAGGTCAACCCAATCAACTCTATATAATTATAGGCACTATTTTATCTATTAGTTTGACCTAATTGACTCTATACCTTTTTTTTATTTTTCTATTTGCCAATCTAGTTCTATATTTCTATTTATTATCATTTTATTCATTTCTCTCAAGCATCATATCCCCTATCAGATTCTTCTTGGATAAATTAAATCCATTTAGACACTATATGGGGTTTTCTTTACTTCTTATCTTTGGATCTCTTTTATTCCTATTTATAGCTTGTGGGCATCTTTTGATGCCCATCCACAGATTATTATATAATTTAGAGCATCTTGTGATGCCCATCCCTACATACAATTACCCTTTGGGACATCTTGGGATGCCCAATCTTATTTTTAATGGCATGCTACCAAACTAATTCAAATTTAAGAAACCTTTCAAGACACAAGCTTGTCTCTCACATGCCCATCCTTGATATAGATGTTAGTATAGGACCCTTCCCTTCTTTTCATTCTTTCTATCTACATCTATCTAATATTTCTTATAGGCTACTTACACGGGTCTCTCCCTTTGCAAAATTTATCATTTTTTTAAAAAACCTTTAGTCATCCCTTTTTGGTCTTTTGGTTTCTTGATGTACCATAGTCTTATTTATATTTACTCTTTTTACATTCTTTTTTGACACCCTTTGGGTTTCTCTTTTGTGAGTTGTTTTGCATTACCGTGGATAGGACCCGACACTCATAACAAAATACCAAATTTTGTATACCTAGTTTATTTTTACATACATAATTTTTGGTACCCTTGTGTGTTTCTCTTTTATGAAGTTGTAGTATAATATCATGGATGCGACCTAACCCTCATCATAAAATTACCATCTTTTCATTATTTCTATTGATTACATTTTGCAAAGGTTTCACATTCTTCATCTTTGTTCTCAACTTTAACTTTTGCTTCTTTTGATAGATGGAATTTGTATAATAATCTATGTTAGCATGTTTTTCTCCATTTCACTCATTCTTATGAGGAGGAATCACACTTTACTATCTTTGTATCTGTTTTTACCCTTTATCACATTTTTTGCAATTTGAAGTAATACAAATTGTTCCATGTGTCACTCCTCTTGATTTACCATTTCTTTCACTCCACATTGGATAAAACAAGGTTGAAGTTAGGATAGCACTTTTATTTTACCTATATTTAAGAGATTATTATACCCCATAGTATTTGAAGTTTGTCTCTCTTAGAAATCAAGTCCCAAGTATTCAAATGAAATTCATCTTTAGCACCCATTTTTGGTTTTACAAATCCATATAAAGGAGGAATAGAAAAAGCCATCAAGAAAGATAAAAGCCAAATCATTTGAATCAAAAGGAAATGATATGTAAAAGGTAACATACAATTCTCAAAATTCAAATAACACCAAAAGACATGATTACAAGCACATCTCCTATATCTAATCGAAGCACAAAATCTATAGTTTGCCTCACATAACACCAAGGTCCATTGGGATGAATTAGGATAGTAGATTGGAATAGGAAAATTCAAAAAACTCTATGTTTCTACCTAATTTCTCATGCATGTACCCAATCTTCGTAGTGGATCGATGACAATGTAAGGGATCTTGATGAATGGGGAACACATTGTGAGAAGGTAGGTCCATTTTACTTTTCATGCATATAGCCTTCATGAGATAATATATATAGTCTATTTATTAACCTAAGAGTTGTGTGGTTAAGAGAAGTTCTTCAAAGTTATTAAGGTTAAAAGTCCTCTTATTTTGACAAACCTAATTTTATTGCCTTGACTTTGATAAAGATTTCATCTACCTTGTTTTTTCCTTCATTCTCCATTCTATGAATTTCATTTCCCCCTTGATAGATACATTAAGATTCCAAATATTTTTTCCCTTATTATTTAATTCCTTCTTATTCATCTCTTAAAAACATTCTTACACTAATTTGTTTCATTTTTATCTATCCTTAGAGAGAAACAACATGTTTGAGCAACTATGGATTACTTAATTTTTTCACCATGATTTTAAACTTATAGACCTGCCTTAATTTATTTTTACCATTTATTATTCATTTTACTATCCTAATATTACAAAAACCTAATTTCATACATTTTTTCCATTTTTGAGGAAGTTTGGTTTGTTACTTCTCATTTGATAATGTTGTTTTCCCTTTTATGCACCTTTTTTCATTATTGTGTAAGGTAAGGATTTTAATTGCTCACTCATCAATGTTGTTTTCCTATTTTTTTTTCTTTTACATCATTTTTTTATTACCATCTTTTTTGATGTCTATCCTTTGTTTGATTTCATGATTTTTCCTTTCTTACTCAAGGTTTACTTGTTTGAGTTTTTCAATATTTAGTAGCTTTGAATTTTTGGTTACTTGATTTACTATTATTTTTGACTTGATCATTTGGTCTAACATAGCACTTATCGCCTGATCTTGTCAAATTTCCAAGTACGTCACATCTTCCTATCACCAATTATCTTGGCTTTCTTGTGTTTATTTATTTTTTCTCTTTAGCTTTGTATTCTTGGGTTTGTAAAAGGTAGTCTCTACACCCTACACAATCAAAACTAACAACATAGTAGACAATCATCTAGAGATAAAGGTAAGTCAAGGTACACATGACATTTAATTTCTAGTTATTTTCTCTTTTAATTATTTGTTTACATTTATTTTATGATTTAAAATACTATAATTATTTTTTAGCATCAATAGTATTTGTTCTTACATTATTTCTCAAAGCACCATCCCCTATTGCCCCTTAGTGACACATGATGAGCTTCAAGTGGGCCTTATATATACACATAATATTTTTAAATTTTATCAAATAATGATTTTTACATCTTGAAGGAACCCATCAAGAATCAATCTCTTTGATTTCACACCCTAAGGGGTGTAATACGAAAGGGGTGGGTGGACGTTTGGTCCTTTATGTTGAGGATAGTATTTAGATGGTAGTTGGTTATTCGATTGTGACATGGAAAATATATTTATGTATGATTTTTATCACCTATAAACTAATCTAGGTGGTTTGGTCCTCTTTTATGGGAGGTTAGTTGTCCTATTGTATGGCTATTTATTAGTCTTAGTTGTAGCAGTTTAATCTATCCTGAATAATAGAAGAAATATAGTGTTCAATATATTATTATTATTATTATTATTATTATTATTATTATTATTATTATTATTATTATTATTATTATTATTATTATTATTGTTATTGTGTTTAACTATTTTCATCATGTTTGGATCTTTTCCTATGTTTAATTATTGCTCTGATCAACATATGGTATTAGAGCCATCTATGATCCTATTTTTGTAAATAATGAATGTCCTAATATGGTTTTAGAGTTGTTTTTTATCAAGAGTCTCATTATGAGTAACTACAGAGCATATTGTTCATATCAGGAGTGTCATTACTACTATTTAGGTTCTATTCATTATAATTATAAGAAGATCTAGCCAAATATTTTGGTTTCATGCACATGATGTAGCCTACCAAAACTTTCTTTAGTTGGTTATAAATGATGGAGAAGATGTTGGAATGGTAATATGGTCATGAATATTGACTACAGGTGTTTTGTATTAGCTACACTTCAACAAAAATTTTATTCTACCTACACATTTTTACCTGTATCTCACATGATTCGTGTATTTGATGTGTGTTTTCCTATTAAGAAATTGTTCATCATGTATTGTATAAAATAATCAACATCTTCTTGATCAAATAATTTGCATTGGATCAAATGACCTAATTTTGGTTGCTTAGAATAAATATTTTTCCATAAAAATTCTAAGATTGACCCTATCCTTGTTGTGCTAGAATTTTGTGTATTTCCTATGTGATCAGATCATTAACAAACCTATAACCTTTATAAATCTTGATCATTTGCTATGACATTTATAATTTCCCTGACAAGAATCCATTAATATTAACATTTATGCCATGCAAGTTGTTTTTATTATGATTTTATTACCATGTTGAATGACATCTCAGTTGCACTGCTAAATGATGTCTTAGTTTATTTGATTTTGAATGGTGATCTACACAACAGAGTATTATCAAAATATTGGCTATAGATCCTTAGATCCATGTAGTTCCACTATTCCATTAAACTAGTATCCAATCAATCGGTATGTTTTTATCAAATAATAAAGATTTTAAGAGTCTTCTCAGTGAATCACATTTAGGTGAATAATAGGGTATTATTTAGGTGATTAATAGGGGGAAAATGTCATATTATTTTTATGAATGCGTTATCGATACAAGCCAATGTCCTTAGTTTACCAAAATTATGAGAAAGGAATATTGGTTAAAATGAGTAAAAGAGGAAACAAAAGGAAAAAGGTATAAAGAAATGAATAAAATTATAGGATCTCCATATTTAAGATACTAAAATAGGCACACCTAGAGATTGATATTTCTAGTAAAGATATGATTTTAATAAATTATTTTATTAATGACATCTTTAAGAAATTTGATCATGAGGCATCTAGGCTTGCTCATCACAATATGAAGCCAACTATTACATCTAGGGAAATTTAGATTTCTTTACATCATGTCTTGCCAAGATAACTTGGTAAACATGCCATTTCTGAAGGTACCAAGGTTGTCATTGAATTTACCAAATATTGAGTAAGTAGTTTCAAAAATTAGAGGAGGCATAGGAGGCTAGAGGTGACTTGAAACCTATCATCAATAATAAATGATGATATTTCTCACTTATTTTGATGACACATTTAGTATGTTGTGTGTATGTTTTTCTTTGTTGTGTGATTTCTAAAATAAGAATAGATGATACATGCATATTTAATAAGTGTAAAACGTGAACTTCTATCCTTGTAGTTGCTCTTGTAGCATGTTTTTGATGAGGATAAAATAAATATTGTAACCTCATGATTTTTTGGTTTGTGGTTAACCACACTAAAAACCATTTGTAGTTATGGTTGGTGGTTACCCACTAGAAAACCATTTGTAGTCATGGTTGATGGTTCACCACTTTGAAAACCATCTATTGTCATGGTTGTAGGTTTATCACATTGAAAAAATTCATGAGGGATTATGAGTATGGGTCAATTATAGTATAGGGATACATTATCCCCATGTTCACACTAGGGGGGTGAATGTTAAGGATAGTATTCATGCGGTAGTTGGTTATATGGTTGTGATATGGGAAATACATTCCCATATGATTTTTATCACCCATTAATTAATTTGTATTATTTGGTCCTCCTTTATAGGAGGTTGTTTATCTTATTGTATGGTTATTTATTAGTCTTGGTTATATCAGGTTAATCTATCCTTCATAATAGATTAAATATAGTGTGCTATATATTATTATTTTGTTTAATTATTTTCATCATGTTTGAATCTTTTCCTATGTAGACAAGAACCAAAACTAAAACTTTGTAGGATTTTTATCCTATATTTCCACATTATTACCAATCCAACCAGCTCCTAAAACCATTACATAAGATATTACTCCTCCCTTATGACTCCTTCAGTCTTTTTCCTATTTTCATCCCTCTTTTCTTAACCTTAATACACTTTTGACAGTCAATTATACGAGGTCAACTGGGTCAAATATATATAATTTTCAACCTTTTATTACTATACAAGGTTAAATGTGTCAAGCCTATATTATTTTAAGAGATTTTTACTTGAGATTTGTGTTAGTCATTTGGTCGACCTAGTTCGGGACCTAGTGAATAATTGACCAAAAACATATAGGGTCAATTGGGTCAACCCCATATAATTGACATATTTGGAAGGATTTAGGGTGAGATATACCTATAAATACAATATATTTTTGTCATTATTTTAATATGTAATCAAGATTTATTATTTGCTCATGCTTCTTTACAATCTTCTCTTCCACCATTCTACTTGAGGAGTCTTAGCTAAGGGTTTGTACTTGGATAATATAGTATTGTGGATAATTCTTGGATGATTTGGATTTTCTTAGTGATCCCTACAAATCACAACAACCTCTTCCTAAGCCAATTTTTCTAAGGGAGAGATCGCGTCTCGAAGGGTTCATATTCAGGTAAGTGTATTCTAACTTTGTTCTCCTCTCTTTAGTAGATAGAAGTAGCATAAGTATTAGCTCAAATATTATTACTCTTCATATTCCATGTATTAGGGTCTTAATCATGCTTAGCTTAATTGATATTATCCTATACATGTTTTGATTGCTTTACTAACCACTCATATTGTTCCACAATCTTTGGTGAGCACTAGATTTGATATACTTTCTTGTTTATTAGACATAAATGAAATATTAAACCTAGGACACTATTAGGGTTATTGCATGATTGTGTTAAACTTTAGGATTTAGAACCATTCCTATCATGGTGTATTATGATAAGTGATCATGTAATCAGGTCTAATGGATCCCCATATTATTCATGCTCCCGCTTAACAAATGCATTCTTAATCGAAAGTGAAGATATGCTCTATCTTCTTTGAGATAAGAATTATTTATAGACATGATGAATTTATGATTTCATACAATCACTACTTATATTCTCAAGGTGTAATATATTTCTTATATATGTGTTTAATTTTTTAAAAAAAGTCATGTATTTCTAGTTAGCTCATAGTGGGTTTGTTATAGTAAAGGATAAAGAAGAGGATTTATTTTTGGACCTATGCTTAGGTGAAACATTGTTTTTATGTAAAAATTACCTAATTTGTCCCTTAATGATAGACAATATCAAAGATAACAAACCATGTCACATGAAATTCATGCAAGTAGATGAATGTGATGTAATGTGTTACTATAATGAATTTGATTTCTAAAATAAATACTTGATTCCTATATAATGCTCAAAATAATGTAACAATAAATATTAAATGCATTTTTTGATTTCCTTTAGATTCTTAGATGAATTATTTATATGTTTTATTGTTGTTGATATCTATCTGCAATAATTTTCATATGTATTAATAGACCTACTTAATTTAAATTAAGACCCTATAGGTATGAAAACCAACATAAAAGAAGAAAAAAATTGAAAAGATGAGACTATTAACCCTCAAGGTACCGTAATGGGTGAAAATTATCCACACCCCTAGAAACATACATTGTACATTTTTTTAATGGAAAATACCAAAACATAGGAAAACAGAGGGTAGGAAAGAGAAAAAGGGATGGAAAAAAATAAAAATCGTACCAATAACGCATAATATGGATCAATAATTGACAAAGATATAATTATTATATAATAATGTAATTTATGAGTAATAAATGTATATGGGTCATTTATAGGTTTTAAAAAGTGCCCCACTTTGATGCATGCATGCATACATAGTAAAGAAAAATAGATAGATTTTGCATATATGATTTTATGTCGTAGAATCTCCTACAAAAAAACTGCTATGCACCTATGAAATATGAAAGAGTATGTACACATGGATATGTTCTCACAATAATAGAAATATGTCGAAATCTATAGAATAAAAAATTAAAGTAATAAACTAGTTTTTTATGAATATGTGTGGATGCCCTTAGAAGTCACATGCCTCTAAATTTGTGATAAACTATAGATGTATTTTTTATCAAAATATTTAGTGACAAAAAATAAATTCTAAATAAGAAATCAAAAGGTTCAAAAAATCAAGGCTAAAAAATATCTTAAATATATCCCATGTTAGGTATAGGTTTTTTGTCCTAGGTATGTATACGAGTAATTAGAATATGCATGCCCATATCACTAGGATGAAATTTGTGTTGAACTCCTATAGCTTGGGGATTTGAGTCTAAATAAATTGGGTGGACTATATATTCCCCTTTTAAGATGCGAGATTAACTTTTGAAGCACATATCTTAACATAAATAGATTATACACATCATGTTTAAGATAAGATAAGAAATAATAATGTGAACAATTTAAATATATTACCTTGGAATCATGTGTGTTATAAATACATTTCCCCACATAGTCATGTGATATAATGAATGTAATCAAAATAATAATATGCTCACATAAGAAAAAAACATTCATTGTAGCACAATAGGTAAGTTTTCCCATATAAAGGAAATATTTAAGTAATACATGATCCATATATAAGACATGTAAAAAATCGACATAAAATATAGCAATTTAAAGACAAAGTAAATAATTTTTTACAATATATATGTGCCTTATATCAAGGAAACATAAGCATAAAAGAGAATAATTATGCATCATAAAAATCATGAGACCATAAAATCTAACAAACATCTAATTTTTAGAGACTTCAAAGTGATGCTTAGATTATGGTGAAATAGATTATTAAATTAGAAATTCAAAAAATTAATAGGTAAGAGGTAAGCGTTAGCAATAGGGAAAAGGAGCATGAGTATCCAACAAATAGTCTATTAGTTCAAGAGGTAGAAGTGAATGTGAAGATAATAGATTTGAGTAAATGGAAGGATGTAGAGTTGTGGTAGATGAATTTTTATGGCAGAACAAAGTCAGTGGAAGTATATATATGGAGTTGAAAGCTTACATTTTTTGAGAAAGTCACTAAATCTATGAATATTAGACCTTTCATGGTTAAGTCATTAAATTATATTAAAAAAAATCACCTAGTTTCCTTTGTAGAGGGGTAAATCTAGTGTTAGAGTAGGAAGAATGGATCTCAAATAGATGCATGATTTTTTATTTTAATGCTTATGGCCAAGATTTATAGATCTTCATAAATGGATCTCAGATCATTGGCAAGCTTTGATGGAAAGTGAGATTCAAATACAACATTATGCTAGAAGTATTTCAATGGTGTTTTTTGAATCCATAGAAGATATGAATGAGATATTCAATGCATACTAGTAGGCCTAGATCAACATATGTTTTTAGATAAGACCTTGTTTCTAACATTTAACCCTCTCACTGAAATGTTTAGCTCAAGCCTGATTTGGGTTTGGCTTAAACACTTACGATTTCAATTCTAGGAAAATCACATTTTCTAGGTGATAGGAAACTTTGTGGGTGAGTTCATGAATGTGGAATGCATAAACAAAAATTGTGCAATTATTCCTATGCCTAGATTCTCATTAGTATTGACATTACAAATGAGATTCCTTATATTTTAATTTTATATTTAGGGAGTGGAAATGGGTTCAAACTATTAATTATTAATATTTATCTTTTATATGTCATAGATGATTCAATACAGGGAATTTGGTCATATATTTTTAGTATATGAAACTCAATAAAGTAAAATATGAGTGAAATAATTATTCTAATAATATTTAATGATCTAAGTTGTTTGTGAAAATGCAAGTGAAAATGAAATTGAAGTTCTAATTCCATTTCAGCAACCCTAGAGGAGAATAACTTGATTATGGAACCAAAGATGGAGGAATCTAAGTGATTATAAATTTTGAAAGAAATAAATCAAGAGGAAGGATAAATGATGTTTGATGTTGGATTTATGTCTTATGACCCATTGATGAGCTCCTATTCACCCAAAAATAATAAAATATCTCCTCCTATTTTTCCTTATCCAAAGGAGGGATGAGATTATATTGTTGTTAGCATGGAGAGGAAAAATAATTATTTTAAGGATATTGAACCAATGAATATGAGAGTTCACTCTTAAAAAAGATAATGACCTAGGATAAATTAGATCCTCATAAGTTTCATTATGTTCTGTTTAGGTCTTTAACTAGTTTACAACCTGTTTGTAGTCTATGTTAGTCACTGATGTAAGAGGTATTTATTTTGAATTTATATTACATTTTATTTTTCTTCAATGTAAAATATAATGGGACATTTCAAATCCTCCCTTTGTAAATAATAAAAAATAAATAAACTTCTAATAATAAGAATTATAAAAATAAATATGTGACACTTGTGACCATGCATGAAGTAAACACTTCAAACAATGGAATCACACAAAAAACATGCAAAGGATGTGGCACTAGCATACAATAATCATGTAAAACATGTTTAAGGCAAAAAAACAATGACTAAGCACATAGATAAGTAAAGACACAACATGATAAATATATAAAAAAATAATGGAGGAAACTAGATAGCTATATCACCAAGCATAGAAACAAAGGTAGCTATCACATAGAGAAATAAATACATGTAAAACATGACAAATATATTTAAGAAGTGGATAAAAATAGGTAGCTATATCATTAAGCATAGAAAAAAGGTAGCTATATAACCAAGCACAAATAAAACAACAAAAGGGAGAATATAACAAACATGATAGACACACACAAATGTAAATAGTAAATACTTAAAGATAGATTTAATTAAAAAAATATTTGATAAAATATAAGATCAAATGAAATATTAACATTATAAAGTTAATCAATTGATATAGAACCTCAAATGGTGCAAATAGATTCCCTAAAATTATGCTATATTTTTGCCTAAGAGAACATAGAATGTTCCCCTAAACTATCATGAAAAATCATGAATATAGATTAAATAAATAAAAATCATGTATATATCTTGACAATATCATCATTAACATGTATATAAGCTAGTTATATGACCAAGCATAGAAATTTTTTTTAAATATATAACCAAGTGTGAAGTAAACACCAAAGGGTGAAATATAACAAATATAGTAAACATACACACTCACATGAAACAATTAACCATATAATTTCACATCCAATACAAAAATTAAATGAGAAAATATAATATAAAATTAAATATTAACATGATAAAGATAATCAACTTATATATAACATCAAATGGTGCAAATAAATCTCCTAAAATGCCTCCAGATGTTTCTCTAAGAGAACATAAAATGTTTCCCTATAATATTTTGAATCCACATATACACACTAAATAAAAATCATGTATTTATATTTAAAATATCATAATTAAAATTTATATAATTATATAAATTAGGTATACATGATTTTTACTGATTATTTCTCTTTTAGGACTTGTCAGCACACTAATTTATTTGAGTGCATGTCCTAAGGAGTGAATTATGTGTGAGGTGGGTTAGTTTATGTTAGTTTGTATGAGATTCCATAATTATGATCCATTATTAAATTTTCATATTTATCCTTTGAGTTTTATTTTTAACCTTTCCACACATACTTCTCTTCTTTGCATGTTCATCCCTTACCTCATCTCCTTGACCAATGACATTTCACAGTTCTCCCCTCTTGAACAAAATTTTAACTAGGCAGATGTAGTACTATTTTAGCTAATAATTTTTATATTAAGTATAATATTTTTTGGACATCATCTAAGTTTTATTTTTAAATTTATGGATTACTATATTTATGCATATTCTATTTATCATTTCACATAATCAAGGAATCCAATTTCTTAAAATCACACACAAAAATCAATATTTGTTAGGAAAAGATGATTTAGAGATAAGGATATTACACTTGAGTAAGACTTTTTTTCACAAGGTTTTTAAAGATATCAAAAAGAGAAGATAAACTATCAAGGTGTACCTAGTCTTTAGATTCCCAAACTAAGAAAACTTGATTTTTATTCTTTTCATCTCTAACTTCACCTGAAACATATTTCATAATATGCCAATTGAGCCAATGGGGAGATTGATATGCTAAAATTAAACCCAAGGTAAGTATTACTAAATTTATGCCACTTTTTATTTACTTTTATGTATATATTATATTGGTATGTTTTTTATTCCATTCGCACCTTAACATATTCATATTAATATATTTTTTCTCTACATTCTTTGTTACTTTATTTACACCTCATGGTTATTTTATAATGACACACTTACAACCCTTAGATTAGATACCTATTAGATACCACATAATAACATTAAATTTTGTTTAATTAATTTAGTTTACACTACTTACATCTTAGATTTAGGTAGGTATGTGGTCATCAGTTCCATATATAGATTCCTTATACCTTTCATTTTACACGACCATTTTCTATAGACTCATACTTTTTTGTGGAATGACATATTTTATTGTGTTGGATATAGTATAATTTTATAAATTCTCTTGTATTATAGGATCCTTATATTTTTAACCATAACCAACATACTAATATATTTAGGAGCTCAACGTGAATCTTATCCCACTAATATGTCTGGTCATCTTCAAATTTTATTTTTCTATCTTCTTAGTGTTACCAATTGTTCAAGCATTCCTTGCTTGAAAATTTATCTTCTATAATCACAATAATTTCACTATCTTTACATTATTATGAACCCAATTTTAATCTTAATCCACTACTATGTTATTTTAGTTTCACATTTTATCCTAGCTTCTTAGTGTTACTCACTTTTCAAGCATCCCTTGCTTTATAAAACCCTTTTCTTTTAGCTTCTTATCTTCTCAAATTTTAAAAACATACTTTTTTTCCAATTTTTTTTAATCTTATTAGACTTAAATGTAATATTATCATTCCCATAATGTATTTTATTAACAACACATAAGACAAAGCTTCCCAAAATTTTCCCACTTTCCAAGGATTCAATAATAACAATGAAAGTTCTATGTCCATGAGTAACATTAAGATTTCAAAAAAAAAATCACTTATAATTTTAATTATTAATATATCCCTTCCAATAATTTTAACATGTTCATGACCAATTTCAATAAGAAAAAATGTATTCATCACAACCCCATAGCATCACATGATCTAAGGTTTGAAATCCACACCATGAAGAATATGATTCCAAGGGTCAAACATAAGATTACAATGAATGCATTACCAAGATCTAATTAATTTTAGTATAAAATATCAAGCACATAGGAAAAAATCAAGAGTAAGTCCAAGATAAAAGGTTTCATTTTTTATCAAAAATTATACCAATTTTAGCTTCACTTTGCTTTAGGGAAAATCAATCCAAGAATTCATACACTCTTTATTCATATAAACTTCTCAAAAATAAGAAGCATGAGTAGTGTTACATTTAGCTCCCATAATAAAAATAATAATCCAAAATTTAATGATACTCAAGTTTGTAAATATAGCTAACTTAGATAATTTTTAAGGTTTTGAAACAATGGATAAAATTTAAACATATAGTTCTATCCAATTCATCCAAATGTAAAATTAAGTTTTACAAATTTCCAAAAAACCAAAAAATATTCAATATCAAATTGCAAATAAACACCACCCCTATCCCCCCACACCCCCCATGGATAATATTTAGATCCCAATTACATAATCTCCCATTCAGAAAAAGATCATTCATTATATCTAAAATGAACTCTTAGCATCTCATGGTGCAACCATGGATATTAAGCTAGTCATCCTAACCTTTAATTATTAGGGTATATGGATCCTATCATACATCTTGAGGCATATGGAAATAACTAAAAAAAAGTGATCAATATTAAAACATATGAAGATACTGAAGTTATAGATAAAATCCTTATATTTTATGTTTTAGAATTGTATAATCCACTCAATCTTAGATTGGTCAATGAATTAAAATGATTAGTTTTTTATAAATTATAATTATGGGTTTTATATACTCACACCCAATATATAATAGAGTTGGGGGTGCCATTCCAAATACCTCTACTATGCCAATTCATCAATATATGTCCCATGATATGGGTAACTCAATCAATGGTAGGATTTTAACCAGGGTCTCCAACTTGCTTTTTTCATATTTTTTAATTTTTAAGGTTGCCTCCATATTTTATAATGCATAAATGAATTAATTTTCATTTTTTAGCCTCTTGGGGAAATATGGGTCCCATTTATAATTTTGAACTTTTCTTTTGTCTTGGGAAATTTTGCATCCCATTTATAATTTTGTAATTTACTTTGTATTCAGGAAATCTAGAACTCAACAGTAGTTTTTCAATTTCAAAATTGAAAATTTTTAATTCACAATTACAATTCCCTTAAAAATTGCCCTTTGGGAAATGGGAAGTTCATCTATAATTTTTAATTTGTAAAAGAGCAAAATTACGATTAGCCTTGAAAGTTCCCTTTTGCACTAGGACCTCATGTTGACGAATGTTGGATAATGGGTTTTAGAGATCCAAGTGCAATTTGTAATTTACACATTTGTAAAATTACAAAATTGCATTCCTCCTTGAAATATTCATAATGCTCCTCTCAATTTGACTTTTTTCCACTTGCTTTGACCATCGAGATTGGGAAAGTTGACCATAATTCACAACTTTCATTTTGAAGACCTATAGTTTTCAAGTTACTTCTCCCACACAAATCTCCTAGGGAATTTGTGAGCCTCATTAAAAACCTTTTTGAAACTTGCAATTGTTGACTTTTCATCCAACTCCATTCTAGCCTGGTTTTGAAAATAATATGTAGAGGATTTTTCCAAAATCCAAGTCTTTCTCTATAGAAGATTTTTGTAGAAGCCAATCTAGTTCCTTCATTTGATACCTCAACTCAAAAATCCTTCTTTTTTGCACAATTCATTTGAATATAAAGCATTTACCAATAGAAATTTTCACTTGTTGTATTAGAACTTTCTAAAAAAATTTCATCATCTGATAGTCATCCAAAACATGCTTTCATTTTAGATGGCCAATTTGAGTTTTTGTCAGGTAAAATTTACATGTTAGATGAGTAAAGGGGTGCCTCTTTTGATTTAAGTCCACTACCCAAATCTGATATGCTCAAAAAGTTATTTTCATATCCCCAACTTCATAAAATTGTATCAACCCCTTGCTCTTTCTTGAACGATTACACTAATTTCACATTTATTCATAGCCCTATCGACCTTTCTCATCAATTTACTCTTATGAGATCCATTCAAAATCTCTTTAGCACTAGAAGACTTTCTATGATAGTTAGGGTTATCTAAAATGGGTAAAAATCAAGGGAGGTTTATTAAAATTTCTTGCATCTTTAGAGGGGTAA
Organism: Torreya grandis; assembly: GCA_037957365.1. NCBI lineage: Eukaryota > Viridiplantae > Streptophyta > Pinopsida > Cupressales > Taxaceae > Torreya > Torreya grandis. The sequence continues at coordinate 231,032 of JARHVA010000692.1, forward strand.
ATGGGAGAATATAGATGAACATTTTTAAGATTCAAATTAGTGATAATAATTGATGGTTCTTGATGTAAGTAATCCAAATACATCAAAATATGGCCAATAATTTGATGAACCATATCCAAGGGAAAGCTTTTGAAACAAGTATACTTAATTAATGACAACAAGTTATCCCAAAATACTTAAAAACCATACAAATGTGTTTCCCATTAGGTCCAATATGTTTGAAATGGTTAATTAATTTCACAAGACCATTTTTATCCTTTGGATCTCCTTTATAAATTTGCTTTAATATATTGATCTCATCCAGAGTTCCCTTTGAATATTGTTGCATACTCTTCTGCACCTTCAATGCCACATATCTTGATAGTTGGAGGTCCTAATCAAGCCACATTATAAAAAAAAATGACCCCAACTAATTTGAGATTGCATGGTTTTAACGTTGATGATTATCTTTCCAGTCAACTTCCTTAGACCATTACGTAGATATTCAAGGGGATTTAAAATATATTCTTCAAATTCTAATGGATCCTAATTTCCTTCACATCACCACTGTATATAAAAATATTATGTGGCTTATACCTTGATATGGTTTGGAGTTTCAACTTGTCCTTTTCTTAGCATGCACACATAACTAAGCTATATAATTCAAAGATCTTACCATAATTTACAAGTTATAAATTTACTAAATTACACATGACTTCTTTATCTATACCATTGACCCATTATCCTTTCTATGGGATCCATAAACTTGCAAAAAAATTGAAATTTCCTAAATTTCATATTGCATCTAAACATCTCTTTCTACCATGTTCACCCTTCAACCAAAATCTAGAGTTTTGACAACAAATTATAATTTGTATTTTTAATGTTTTATTTTTCCAAGTTTTTTCCTTGGTTATAAATCCCATGATCTTTCAGCACCTCTTTTTTAATTTGTGTTTTACCCCCCACACCCATGATATAACATTGGAACATGTTTTGTAATTGGTTAACCTTACACTTTGACCTAAAAATACCATCGTCTACCACACATCCCCCTCTATCCCTTTGATGTTTTGATTTATTTATTTTTCCTTATTGATTCAAAAAATCTACACTAATTCAATGTGCAAAAAATTTACCTTGGATACTTTTTTAAAATTACACATTTTCTTGAAATATTTAGGGAAATGAAACTGAATTTGACTTTTTAATACATTTATATTTCAAACCTTGAAGTACTCAATTTTGGATTAATATGTTGTATTTGAATAACTATGAATTCAATAATGATTAATAAACAAAATTAATCAAAATGTGTAAAAATAATGCATGAATAAAATCAATTCATGACAAGCACCTGATAACAGAGTTTGGCAATGCCTACGTCTCTAGGTTCTCTTATAATATGAATCGATCCATTTCCTTGAAAAGTGAGTAGATGGATAATTTCTCCCAATTATCAAATGTATAATCTAATATAACACCCAAATTAAATAAAGGATCTTCAAAAAGTCTCGATAAACCCATGAATAGACCTTCCACCTTATTGTTGCATGAATGTAATCTTAAAATATTGTGGATTTATACCAAAGGTCTTGAAAATGGAATTTTAAAATGGTTTAAAAATATCATAATAGGAATTTCAACGTACCATAGAAATTATCTTAGAGTCTAGGACATTTTCCTAGTTTCCATTGAAGTTTTAAAAGCTCTCTAAGTCCTTCAAAACATATGATATATGTATACTAGTCTCTATATTGGCGATTACACAATCTACAAAGCTTCACTTTGAGGCATCAAATGAAATCAAATCTAGAAACTCAGCATATGGTTGGAACCTCTAGCTCTAGATCTCAACTCTTTATTTTGTCTCTCATCTCTTAGATCTTTGGCTCTTAACTCTTTGGCTCTCAGCTCTTCGACTCTAGCTCTCAACTCTTTGGCTCTGGGTCTTCCTCTTGACTCTGGCTCTTGGCTCTTTGACTGTGGCTCTGGCATGAGAGCTTTGAGACTTTGGAATAAATTGACTAAATTTCAATTCTAATTCCCAATAATTTCCAAATAACCCCTCACCCTTTTATATACTTGTGGGATGTCGACTTTTTCCAATTGGGATGATTATCCACAATCTTCTTAAATAAATTTCATAATTATCCCATACTAGATGTTTATGGGATTTTAAATTATCCATCACATTTAAAAATATGGGGTGATAATTAATCCCCAATATTGAATAGAATATGTTTATCCACCTTTAATAAGGTAGGATTTACAATTTTAGTGACTTGGGTTGAGCCATATTGCCATGTCACTTTATTGCCACGTCATCGAGTTTGACCATAACTTTGATTGGTCATAACTTTCGCATATGAACTCCATTTTTCTAACCATAAAATGTGCCAAAAAACTTACAATTGGATCTATGTCATGGAATTAGATTTCAAACATTCCTTGATGGTAAATTTTGGTAGTTTTACTAGCTTTGACCACCTATTGATTATCTTTGACTAGAACTTTGACTAGATACACAAGGCGCATATGAGATCCATTTTCAAAGTTATGCATACCATTAGATAGGTCTCAATGAGGTCTACATTTTGATAATGATCAATCTAAAATTTAATAACTTATATTTAATATTTAATGTGTATCCTCTTAGATCAATCCTTCCTACTAAGAGGAATTTTAGTCCACCAAAAGCTAGTACTTAACTTGATCCTCTAAAATGCTAGTTGGTTATTAATAATTCTAAAGGGTCTTTTTTAGTCTACTCAAGTTCTAAAACTACACCTACAATGCTTGGAAAAACTAATTGTTCACATCTTTCACATACCTTATATTGTTTCATATCCATCAATAGCATCTACATAGAACTAAGATATGATGACTTCCTCTGTTACATGGTTTCACAAGAGCCTCTACATAGATAAGCCTAGTGATCTCCTCTACTATTGCTAAATGGTCCTCTATAACATATCAAGTATCAAACCCAAATTATAACATAGAGATAATAATTAAAAAATATGATTCATAACTCAATAATGTAACATGTCATTAAACAAGGAATGAGTTATACTGAATCCTAAAACTACCGATAAGGTTATAATATATCAAATTGTCTTCCCACTGTCACATCCTGTAATTGGTAAACTACCAAATACTGAAACAATCACCAATGTAAATACAAAATAATTTTGTCAATGTAAAAAATATAATACTAGTTATGACCATGTCATAATACATTACCTCAATGGGTCTTATCATGTATCAAATAACAAATATGCCATAAATAGATGCATTCCAAAATAGCAGTTAAGTATGAAATTAAACACTGTTAAATTCCATCAACCTGTGCAACTGCTATCAAATCTCCCAAGCTAATCAATGAGGAAACTCATAAATCTAAAATTGGAGATTCCAAAAAATATAGCTTTTCAAAGCATAAATGTGAGAATTAAAAACTTTGCATGATGAACTTGTCTCAAAGTGTTCCCACCATAGTAGCTCCAAAATACATTTATAAATCCACTAATTATGACAACATGAAATTAAGAAACTATTTACTAACACTTTTAATTAGATTCACTTGTTTAGGGTGTTTAAATTTTTAGTGGATTTATTGGCATTTGCATGGGTTGATTAAATAAAAACTTAATTAATTACCTTATCAATAGGTCTATAGACCATCTTCTTCTTACCATTACCAAGATGGCGGGATGGTTGAATTTTCTGACACTTCTCAACCCGATGTCCATTCACATGATAATGAGTGAAAACATCCTTCTTCTTAGGTGAGGTCACCCATTTACCATTTCTCACTTTGCCAGTATGAGAATTGCCTTTAGCACCTACAAGTTTCTTCAATAAATCTTTTCTTTTCCAAAAATATGTGGCATAATGGTTATTCAAGCTACAAAATGTATAAGGAAAAGAATGCAACATCTTCTGAATATCAAAACCAAATTTCTTAAGTGGAAAAAATGAATCATAAGTCATAGAATTCACATTCCTATTGTTGATTTTTCTAGTTTAAGATCTAAGAGGTGGAATTTCAATACCTTTTTTACCTGATTTATTACACAACTCATCATTCCTTTGTGGAGAGGAATTCTACTCTGCTAGTGGCCTTGGATCTTAGCTATTAGAAAATTGTCCTCTTTCAACAATTGAGGAACTCTCTCCAACATCCACTTTTTCACAAATGTAACCCAATATTTCATAATGAGATCTATGCTCTACCTATATTAGGTTAACAATACCTTAGCCATTATTACAAAAACCCCTTCCATGAAAACCCATTTTCAATAATAGTTCAGGTCCAATGGCCTTAGTGTGTTTCTTAAAACTATCAAAAGCAATATCTAAAAAATATAAAATTGAATTAAATGAATTACAACATGAACAAATTATAATGCACTCATTAGTCATAGTGCTTGCATCTGTAGTCAAAGGCAATTGATGAAGATAGTGTTTCTCTTCATCCTACATCTGTGCCAAGACCTCATCCTTGGATTGTAACTCTAATTTTAAGTGATAAATATCCTCTTCCAAGGAGTAAAAATAAGATCTCAAGAAATTATTCTCTTCCTAGATATGCCAATTAATTGCTTCACGAACATCTAGCCTCTTTCTTTTCAACGCTTTGCCCATGACTTCCTATTCCTTACAAACAACCTAATTCTACAAACTACAAATGGAATATTAACAAGGAAAAAAGTTTACAATAATAATATAAACAAAAATGGTATCATGTCCACACAATTAGATGTTATCCTATCATAATAACTACTCTGATACCAAACTTGATCTGAAAACTCTACACTAATTCAGTGTGGAAAAATTATACCTTGGATACTTTTGTCAAATTACATAATTTCTTGAAACATTTAGGAAAATGAAACTAAATTAATCTTTTTAATACATTTGTTTTTCAAAACCCAAAGTTCTCAATTTTCCATTAATATATCTTATTTGACTAAAAATGCATTGAATAATGATTAACAAATAAAATTAATTAAAATATGGAAAAAGAATGCATGAAGAAAATCAACTCATGACAAGCACTTGATAATGGAGTTGGACAATGCCTACATCTCTAGGTTTTATTATAGTAAGAACCAATCCATTTCCTTGAAAATTGAGTACATGGTCAATTTATTATGATTTTTAAACATATATTGTAAGATTGCACACAACTCAAATAATAGAGCTTCAGAAAGTCCATATAAACCCATGACTAGACCTTCTACCTTACTAGCATGCGAATGTAATCTCGCAATCCTATGGATTTCCACCAAAGGTATCAATAAAGGCCTTTTAAAAAGGTATTAAAAAATTATCATAAATATTTAAACATACTTTTGAAATCATCTCAGAGTCTAGGACATTTTCCTAGTTTACACCGAAGTCTAAAAAGCTCTCTAAGTCCTTCAAAACTTAGGATATATGTATACTGGTCTCTATATTGAAAATTACACAATTTTAAAAGATTCACTTTGAGGCATCAAACAACCTCAAATCTAGAAACTTAGCATATGGTTGGAACATCTAGCTCTAGATATCACCTCTCAGCTCTATTTCTCATCTCTCAGCTTTGGCTCTGTTATGAGAGCTTTGAGACTTTGGAATGAATTCACTAAATTCCAATTCTAATTCCCAATGATTTTATAAAAACCCCTTACCCTTTTATATAATTTTGGGAGGTCCACTTTTTTTTTATTGAGATGATTATCCATAATTTTTTTAATAAATTTCATAATTATCTCATACTTGATTTTTATGGGATTTTAAATTATCCATCACATTTAAAAATATGGAGTGATAATTATTCCCCAATATTCAATAGACTATGTTTATCCCCATTTAATAAGGTGAAATTTAAAATTTTAATGACTTGGGTCGAGCCATATTTTCATGTCACTTTATTGCCACATCATCGAGTTTGACCATAACTTTCACTGGTCATAACTTTCACATACGTATTCCATTTTTTGAACCGTAAAATGTGCCAAAAATATTATGAAGAGATATATGTAATGGAATTGGATTTGAAACATTATATGATGGCCAATTTTTATAGTTTGACCAGCTTTGACTACCTGTTGATTGGCTTTGACTAGAACTTTTACTAGCTACACAAAGAACATATGAGCTCCATTTCTGAAGTTTCACATACCATTAGAAATATATCAATGATATATACATTTTTCCAATGATAAATATACAACTTAATGAATTTTATTTTAGAGTGAATTCTATTTTAGAGTCTATGTGGTAGGGGTCTGATGACATGGTTGCACCTTCACATTATTCTTACTTTTAATCTAAAGATATATGTGAACTCATAATTCCCATACTATTTAATTTGAAAATGGCATAATTAAATGTTACATATTAAAGCGCCAACACTATATCTCACTCAAAGATATATAACCCCTGTATGTGTGCAAAAAACTCCAAAAAATAAGACCAAGTGCCAATCACTTGGGCCAAAGAGTCCATACTTAGTCAATGTATTAACAAACACCCATGAAAGCTCAAAAAACTAAGGTAGATCAATAAAAACATATAAGAAGGATCTGAAAATGAACACATGATTGAAAACACCAAAAACAACTAGAAAAATAAGGCCTAAAGCAGAGGGGAAATAAAGAAATGAAATAACAAAACTATACACTATATAATACTATACATAGTCATGGACTCAGTCTAGGAAATGTTTTAGATGTCTACCATTAACTAGAGGCTTCGGTATCTCATCATCCCTTAACTTGTTTAATATTTCTAGCATCTTGGTGGCCAAAATGAGGTAAACCAATCTCTGCACTTGCTTGAAAGTATTTCTACTAGGCTTTAATGCAATGACATATTAAAATAAATCCTTTGTACTCAATTTCAAATTTGGATAAAACCAAGCCAAGTAATCTTGATACTTCTTTGTCAACTACGAGTAAGCTTTTTTCTCTACTACATTCATGTGAGTACCAAGCAAGAGTGCCTCATTATCCATATTTTTATTCATGAAGTCAAAGTATGGATCAAAATAAAATAAGAAACATTTATCCCTAGGGGAATAAAGAATAACCCCATCTCTTTTTAATGACATTCTCCAAACAACATCTTTGTTATGAAACTCAACATCAAAAACAACTAGTTTTTCAACAACATCCACATTCCCAATGAAGTTACCCAATTCCACATCCATGTACAACACTTCATTTAGATCACACTTCATATCATCAATTACATAATGATTGGGTAAATCATATGCTTGTGTCATATTAACATCACAATAATATACAAAATTTAGGATGCATACCATCTTGACTACACTTTGAGACTGATCAACAGTAGTATCACTTAGAAATTCATGAAGGTAAAAAATTTACATTGTCAGGATCTTGCTCCAACAATAGAGCACATATGATTACTTCTTGTATTAGCAACTAAACATGGAATTTAACCAGAATCAATAAGTAACTAGAAATATGAAACAACACAGGAATATGAGAGACAATACACAATTGTATTAATAATCACTCAGAAGAATATACAATAAAGAAGATGCCACTTCTTCTTCCACCTCAAAGGCTCACCACACCTCAAGACCTTCTTTCCTCTCTCTCTCGGTCCCAACAATCAACTCCAATACATAATTGATGTTCACCTCTCCAACCAGTCAGTAACACGCTGCCAGTACACCAAGTACACAACCGTACTCCAAGTAGATCTGCTCTCTGCTGCTACCTGCTAATCACTAGACCTTACTCACCATTGTAGATATCCAAAAGAAGCCATGCTAATATGCTGACTAAGATCATACAAATACGAAGAACCCTTTTGATTCTCCAAACCAGCACCCACTCTTGGTGTTGTGGCACTAGGAGGAACACACCATTGCTCACCTCACACACAAAAGGAGCCTATAATATTGCTCTCTTACTCTCTAGCACAATTTTACAATACAGCCCATGAGTCCATATATATATATCTCATGCTTACAATAATTAGACTATCTTAATTACAATAATTAGACACGCAACTCAAGACTAAGACTAGCCTTTAACATGCAAACTAACAGTCCAAAAATAGACTCTCTGAGATCAACATGCAAACTACCTATTCACGCACAGGCTGCCGATGCCGGCTCCTCCATAACTGATGTTGGACGACTGATAACTGACGCCAGTTGGTTCTTCACTGCTATCTGACCGACGTCGATTGATCAGACCGACGCCGGTTGCCTTGTAACTGATTTTGCAACTCTCTGCAACCTCTGCAAGCTCCGTAACTTCTCTTGTTCACATCCTGGTGAAGCTTTTAGCTCCAAAACATAACACACATTCCCAATGAAGTTACCCAATTTGACATCCATGTACACCACTTCATTTAGATCACACTTCATATCTTCAATTACATAATGATTGGGTAAATCATATGCTTGTGTCATATTAACATCACAATAATATTCAAAATTTAGGATGCATACCATCTTGACTACACTTTGAGACTGATCAACAGTACTATCACTTAGAAATTCATGAAGGTAAAAAATTTACTTAGGGAGACTTGACAAAAAACCATCAAAATCTCATCATCAGACAATGCAAACTTTAGATCACCTACATATTCATCAATTAGTTCAACATCACATGGAGGATGGGGAATGAAGCATTTATCACACCAATCAATGTATAAATCACAATTTAAAGCATTTAATTTATCATTCAACAAAACAAGCACTTCTTTTCTAACCCTTCTATTCTTATTTCTATATGTTCTTTCATCACGTACAGGCCTCTTCCCCCTCTCATTATCTCTAATGTGGAAGGTAGGCCTCTCTTATGGTTGATTTAGATTTGGAGCTCTCTCTTGACTTGTAGAACCATGAGGTAGCCCCTTCTCAACCCTGTCTAGCTAGTATGACATCTCTTTGATAGTAGAGACCAAAGTTTTAATAGTCTCCTCAAGGTTTGTTGTTTTTCTAGACTGTATCTTTTTAGGATTAACCAGTTTTACATCAGCCTACTTGTTCAAAGGCTTTCCCACATCTTTTTATGTTGTTCCAAATTTAGATGGCCATATTGAATGACAACCTTAGGTTCATAGGAGCCTTGTCCATGACATAAAATGCAACCTTATTGTCAAAGGCATCACAATATTTAATCAAATATGTTGTATGAATGTGTCTAATGTTCTCAGGTAGCCACATCATGGTCTTATTGAACTATGTATTGAAGTCCTCCACACATTAATTAGAGTTATTTTAAATTTTTTAAAACTTATCTAAAGAAACCTAGGATAAATCCTATCATGATACTAAATTTTGAAAACATTCTTCATTTCTTCCCATAAATCAATGCATCCATGGGGAAGCGAATTGAACCACTCATGAACATCTTCTTCCAGCATTTGTACAAATAACTTAATGAAAAAATCTACATGATCAATCTCATTATCCTCATTAATGATGTGAAAATCCCTCAAGTATGAGTAAATTTTAGTGGTAAATATTCATTAATTCATAAATATTCTAATTTGGGGAATTTGAGTTTGGCAATTTTTTTGAGTACAACATAAGACCCATTCACCTAAAATTTTAGGATGTTATATTTTTATGGGTTGGATCACCAATGTTTTAAAATAATTATTGGGTTATCCATGCAATTCTCTCTCTATATAAATTACATATGTTCTTGGAGGTCACAAACTTACCACTGAAGTATCTTTCTTTACTCCATTGTGAAGATCTTAAAACTTGAGGTCAAACTATGTCACCCAACTACTTTCACCTACCTGACAGAACTTTGCTTCTTGACATCATATGATCACCCATTAGTAATACACTACCCACCAACGACACTATATCCAACACCAACATGATTCTCGATAATATTATGTTATACAATAACATTCTAACACCTGATAATATTGTGTTACATAACATCAACTTGATGCCGTGCAACACTATTTCATATAACATCAGTCTGACACCCAATAAAATTGTATCACAAAATACTAACCTAATGCATGGTAGCTCTGTGTCATATGATAATAACCTAATGCTCGATAGCACTATGTCATGTGATATCATATTGATGTTCAATAGCATTATGCCATGCAATAACAACCTATCACTCGATAGCTTTATGTTGCATGATAGCAACTTCACACCCAACAGTACTATGTCATATAATAGAATCATTGCACCTAGTAGTATTAAACTAACTAAAATAGAAATAACATCTGATAAAACCACTATTCTTGCTCTGTAGTATTGCATCACTTAGCATCATCTAGCCTTAGTTACTATGGTGTCAGGGGGTAACAATAAGGGAAAAATACTACAACAAATATCAAGAAAATCTAATATATTGTTTTATTTTAGAAACTTAAGAAATAAGACTACATAAATAACATGCACTATAAAATAGGTAATTCTGAATCTTTTTTAAAAATATCAGTATTTTTTTTTAGAATAATTTTAAAACCATTTTAATGTAGAAATAGACATAGATAATCACACTATTTCATTAGAAATAATTAATCCCAATAACTTCTCACCACCAAAGGATTTTAACAACATTCCACCTATAGAAGACACTCCTCTGGGCACTTCACTAGAAGACACTCCTCTAGGCACTTCACAAGAAAATTGTAGTTCTCTTCAAACATCAAACTTTTTGAAAATTCCACTCAAAAAATTTGATGGAAGAAGAAAAATACATGGACAATATGAAGGTATTTTAAATTTTACTAGGCTATAAAATATCAATATATAGTACCTATGCAATCCAAAAATGATAATGAGCCTCCAACAGAATGCAGATGTATAATTTGTAGTTGAAAACTTGGAAATGAATATAGAATGTAACTTAAATTGGACACAACTAAAAACCATTGTGAGAAGATATATATATTCATGAATCACCTATATGGATAGATAACAAGAACACATAGATGGAAAAATAGATAAAAATGCATGCATGTAAGATATGCACGTGAATACAAAAAATGATTAAAAAAAATGACAAAAACATCTTGCTAAGAAAGGGGGAATAATCAAAGAATAATTTTGAAAAGTAATGTATCCCAATATTAAGGTAAAATATGTATAGTTGTCTACTATTTTCAACATTTAAAAAAAGGTTAGACCCATTTCTAATTTTCTAGATTACAAAATTTTGTTTCAACATAATGGGTTTTTAGATATTCCATAGTCACATTGGTCAGATGACAGTGCTTTGGAAATGGAAAAATATGTAGCCATAATTGAGAAGGAAGATTTGAAATAAAGTGTTAAGAGATCACTTTTTATCTCATTTTTCATTGATGAGTTCACTAAAGTTCACAACACATCATGGGTTTTTATGCATGTGTATACTTTTGAAAAATATTCAAGGCAATATCATCATTTGGCTATCCATAAAATGGTAGAAAAATTTAATGCAAAAAACCTTCATAAATTGGTTGTATCCAATTTAAGAGAGAGTCAGGATAGATGATTATGCCATAGTTATATAGTTAGTGTGTGTTGGCACTAATGGTGCATCAGTGATGTAGAGGCATAAAAGTAGTCTTTGTGTTCACCTTCAAACAATAGTATCTCCGTTTATGATTCCAATTCATTGCATGGCTCATAGGATGAATCTTGTCTACCAAACTATTAGCACATTCAGTAATGTCACAAAAGTGGAAGAGATTATTCATGACTTGCATGTTTACATGTCAAACAATGCAGAAATATCTATGGAGTTCCATAATTTTATAATTTGGGTGACAGATGGTAAAAAACTACTGAAAGATTTTGAAACTAGATGGATTTCCATGTATGAACTTGCATGCAAAATTTTGAGGAATATCCATCTTTGATAGGTTTTATGTATAAATATCATAGGGAAGTTGACAAAGAAAAAGATTTTCTCTATCATTTAATAGATTTAAAAAATTTACTCACATTATGCAGTATTTTGCCAATGTTGAAGGAAATCCACTGTTTAATGAAACATGCCCAATAGAGATCTATCTATATTGTTGAATTCATACGTTTAAGAAAATGTGTATGTCAATCTTTAGATATATTATACACATTGAATGAAAGATTTCATGGACCTATTTTTAGATCTTAGAAAATAATGAGAGATTTTTATAATCTTGAGAGTTATTTGAAATTCAATATACATGATCATCTTTGTTTCATGGTAAATAACATTGAGATCCTAACGCATACATATTCTAGAAGACTTGAAGTTATGGGAGATGAACCTAAACAAGTACTTGTGACACATCTACTATATAATAGTATTTCATCTAAAAAATGCATTATCTAAAAAAAATTATCTACTAAGATCAGATAACGTTTTCAAAGGGATGAGTTGTTAGAGGGCATGGGAGTTGTGAATCCCATTTTTTGAAATTTTGTTAATAGTTAAGAACATATCAACAGTTTATTTCACAAATATATGGGTATAATTGTTATGCATTTATATCAATCTATAGATATGAATGGATTATAGATTAATGGTATTTTAAATAAATAATTACTAATGTCTCAATCAATACAATTTGGGATTATAATGATGGATCAATTTTAGTGTTTAAGTGACCCAACAGAAAATGGTCTCATTACATGGCTATGGAATTTTTTTTATCCAAGTAGTATCTAATAAAAAAGTATTATTGAATATTTTAGATTATATGAAATTTTTCAAACAATGATTTTTGGATCTATGGAATTTGAGTGAGTGTTTAATGCATTATCCTTCGTGAAGTTAAAACATAGAAATAAATTGGATAAAAATCTAGAGACTTGCTCGAGACTATATGTTTTGCATTATTCTATGGACAAGTTTCTTTATGATAGAGTAGTGGTAACATGGAGTTATCTAGTTGAAATAAGAGGAATTATTAATACATCTACCAATATAGAGGATGTGAATACTAAGACTGAATAAGGCACTAACACAGTAGATGTAAATCACATTTATGATGAGTAAGTTTCTCGAGGATTGTTTCAGTTACCCAAATTTTAGTTTTATAAGTATAGATATTAATATTTTCCAAATTATTTTATAATATTTCATCTTCAAATAGATTAAATTTTGTAATCTATTTCCTGCATGTTACATTATGAATCTTACTCAATAGACTAGAATTAAGCAATTTAATTATCGTATTATAATTCCATGTATTTCAAATAGTACTTTTATATCCTTTGAAATGTAATTAATTCATTAAGAAGCACTTATAATCATAATTAATATTATATAGAGCATTTAATTATAGGATTCATTGAAGCATACAAGTCTTATGTGTGGACATGCACTGTGCACCATAGGACACCAGTTCTCATGTCATTAAATCTTTAATTATTAAGATTTGTTTTTTAATTATCCTAATTATATATAATAGTAATTTTTAGAGCATATACAAATATTTAATACATGCATATGTTTTGAACCAAAATATAGATAGATATTTTATTCTAACCAACATTATTTTATCACTCCTTTACATTAGAACCATTACACAAATATATATGAAATATTTTTCGTATAGTTGGGGATCGCATATTTCCAAATTACATTATTCCACCTCAATCTCCACATATCTTATATACATTATATTGTTATTAGATAACATTATAACTGTAAATAATATCAATATTTAAATTTCTTAACATTGCCTCGACAATAGTTTATATTGATGAATATTTAAACAATGCATTCAACCAAAACTTTTGAAAATAATACAACTATTACAATATTATAACTCCATAGAATATATAAACTTGAGCAAAACACATTTTAAATATTTTAAATATTAAAATTATATACCCATAGTATTTAGAACAACTATAAAATATCATTGACATTATAAACTCTATTGAATAAAACTAGTGTTTTTGAAACAAACATGATATAAACTATTTGAAACATTATAAACTATCATTTTGAGCATTATAAAAACTTTGAAATAAATTAACATTTATCTAAAAGAGACTCTCCACTCACTTGTTGGTTTCCATCACCCTCCATTGAAACCCTATTGTCTTGACCTACCTGTGTATCTTCCATTATCACTCCTTCCTTCTCAAGATCATTTGCATTAGAATTGATATTAATGAGATTTACCTTGTCCTCATTTGTTAAATCAACAACTAAAATAATAGTTGGATCCATATCTATTTTTTACTTTAATAAAATGCTTGGATGCATCGCATGATATTTAATTATTTTCTTCAAAGTTTTGTTGTATTTATTTAATAGAACAAGCTTTTCCTTAAATGTAATTGATGAGGTGATACATTTAAATTTATTTTCAAATGCACATTAAAAATATGTGATTCTTGCTTCAAATTTTGATATTTTACCTATAATTAACAAATTATGTGTTAAGCACATACAAAGCTTAATAACTAAAATACATGTTATGGATAATGAAAACTCACCACAACTTTTTCCTTATTTGCTTGTGCAATGGTAATAAGGTTTATATATCTAGCCCATTTAGTGAAATAGGCCTAGGCTTCTCCATTTAAATTTTTCATCCTATTTATCATAATCCTTAAAAACATATCATTGAAAATAGAAATTAATCTAGATTTCACTTAATATAATAAAACATCAATCTTTGAGGATTCATTTTAAACAAGTGAAAGTAAATTAACTCTTTAGGAGTGGTTATGATAATGGGAATTTATTTATTTGATATGTGATTTTTTCTCTCATCTTACATTAATTTAAATAATTAAATTCTTCAATAACACCCTCCCATTGATTACAAATTATATTTTATGAAACTAGATTCTCCAATGAAAAATTAGTGATGGAATCATTAGAGACATTCAAATTATCAGGGTGGGGTGGGGTAGCTGGGGAAAAGGTAGTCATAGAAGGCACTTCCATAGGCACATTAGCAACTTGAATAAAATCATGTGGATTGTATCCACCATCATCTAGGGCCTCACTTTCAATCCCAAGAAAAACTCTTCATCCAGAACAATTTACTACAAACATGTCAAACCTTATGCACTAGAAACACCACCAATAGAGAAATTTGGGAAATCAAAAATTTAGAGGGTTCCTCTGCTCTATGCATGGAGGGGGATGTTATTTAATATTCTCCAAGTCTGGATGGGTGGTGGGGGTGATGGCATATATCTTATTTTCCTCACAGATATAGGACGGACTGCAAAACAAAAAATTCTTCAAAACTAGTAAATTCAAAAACTTAAAATGAATGCAAATTCAAATTGCATATGTTATTACCTATAGTCAGGGTGACTTCCTATTACATTCTAATTATCCTTATTGTAGTTACCTCTCCCCCTCTTATTCTCCTTTTGGGAGTTGTATATTCCCATCTTATTATTCTTGTAAGAGCAACAGTGGTGGTTTCACCTGTAAAATGAGCAAACTATCTAGTTAATAAACTACCCAATTCTAAGAAACTTAAAATCAAAAAGAAAGTTGTAAGGTTTCTTGGTAGGAACAATCCTCAATATAAATAATTCAAGAGTAAACTTCTAAAAAAATAAAAAATTAATATGAAAAATATTTCTTGCATTAAATAAGACAAGAAATAAACATTAAAGGACATTTGGGGGAACCTGAAAGTAGAGATGAAATAGAATCAGTTCTTAGGCATTTAGAAATTTGAAATGAATTGAATGAATACTCCATAGACTGGGTATCACTAAAGCCCTCTAGAGAATGATTATATTTAGATGCTACTTATTTTCTTATGGCATATGCACATACTCTTACCTATAATAGCTAATAGGCTAAGAAATGTTAAAATGTTAAATATGTATATAGCAAGAGAGGTGACTATTAGGAAAACTAAACTTACATCCTATTCCTATATAGACAAAGCATCATCTTTCAATTTTTGATGGAGAGCTATGTGATTTTTAATATTCTACATATTATATAAGGCCTCAAAATATAATGCCATAATATACTTGGAAGATGAAATGGTACAAGTGTCCTTCTAAAATGTATAATTCAACTCAGCCCTAATCCTACTAGATATAACCGTGCACCGATCATTTACAAAAATTGATAGAGAACAAATAATTTAGTAAATATCCCAAAAGGGAATGTCTGATGGTCTTAGCTATAAAAGAATTATATCTTGGAATAAATGCATGATAGATTTGAGAAATGGATTAGCAAATTTTTAAAATAGTATTCCCCTTCAGTTCTGACTATATGTGATGAAAATAGAAAACATGAAATTAAAATTAAGACATCAAACTAATTATAATAAATTATTAAGGAAAAACTTAAAAATGTTAATATCATTAATAAATATAACAACTACCAGTTGGATCTATGGTCACTTTGTAGATCGATTCCAAGTAATTTTTGTTAATATCAGATAAGAAAAGTTTGGTACTAACGAGGCTTGCTTTACAATTTGAAATACCTATTAAATTATGGATATCCAATGGATAGGTGTCAAAGGATATTGATTTATTACTAAATTGAATATAGAAATGGGTCTTAGTACGGTTATAGTAGCAAACCAAATATCATAACAAGTTATTGTTGATCATCATATCATATTGAGGCATCTACACAACAGCTTTGAATTCACTTTGATATACCTAATCCACATAGAATCTTAGTTGATCTACCATCTTAAGGAAGTTTGAACATAATATATTCTTGAAAACTATGTTTTGGATCTCCCCTATTTTAGTTTTCATGGATCTAGAAGCCATTGAAACGTTGCTATAGAGTTTGAAGTTGTAATAGGTAAAGCTTAAAAATAAAAGGCTAGATGAGAAAAACCTTAGAATAAATGGTGAAAATGAGATCACTATAGGGGTATTTATAATCCATGAGGGGAACTAGAGTAACTAGCTAGTGTGACTGAAGAGAGATGGGGTATACTGCCACTTGATAGTATGAGATTGCATGGTAGCATAGTGCCATTCGGTAATAAGATGATATACAATAACATGGTGCCCTATAGTAGTATGTTGTCACATGATATCATGGTACCATTTGGCATCATGGTGTCACTTGGTAATATGGTGTCTTCTAGTAGCGTGGCACCATCTGACATCATGTTTATGGGCAACATCATGATATTGCATGGTAGTATGGCACTAGGTGGTACCATAGATCTAGGTAATAGTATGGTGTTGAGATGTGCCATACTATCATGTAGCATCATCCTATTTCATGGTAGCATCCTATCTCTTGGTGGCATGGTGTCTCCCAATAGCATACTATTGTGTGGCAATATTTGGTCACACAAGCAGGCATGATGTTGCCTGGCACCATATTTTTTTTATGGTGGCATGAAGTCACATGGTAACTACTATCACATGATAACATAGGTTATCCTAGTAGGATAGTGCTATATGATGGAAAAATTTACACAATACTAAGTATACTATCACCCTAGATAAATTCTATCATGGGGTTGCACAAAAAATGAACAAGGTGATTTTCCCCCTCCTCTACACATATAAATTCACCAAGGCTGTGAATTTGATTCACCTAAATAAACCAATGGATTTTACATCATAGACTCTTAAAATGAACCATGCCTCAAGTGATTATCACCAGTCATTGAATTATTTCCTTGAAAGATAAGAAGGTGGTTCTTTACTTCATTTCAAACTTGATTGGGGTAACCTTCCATTTCCTCAAAAGTAATTGGTCTAAACTTGGGAATCCAAAATACATGATTTTTATTCTCATATTGATCCCTATGCCTCATTATTAGTTCAATGTTTGATTTAATATCCAATGGCAAAGGGTTGAGTAGGGGTGAGTGAGGTGGAATTGGTGGATCAAACTTAGGAGGAGATTAAGTTGTTTGAGAAGGTGTTGGATAGTAAATGGGATAATAAGATTCTGAATGGTTAGAAGAACTATGATAATATTCAATTATGGTGAGTTAAACAAATAAAAGTTAAAATTTATCAGAATGTTGATAACCCAAACACTCCTTTTTAGCTAAATTTTATCGTTCACTTGGCCTTCAAACTTGTCTTCTTTGTATTTGATGAATAATTAAGGGTGAGATAAGTTATTTTGATGAGTAACATTTGAAGGATGACTTCAATCCTTCCATCTTTCCAAACAAAATAAAACCCAAAGATAAAGATATTCAGAGTGGGCACTGATCTTTCTTTGAAAGCATATGATATTTTAGAGTCATTAGTAGAAGCAAACTTCTAGAATATAACCATTTATAAATATACAGTGATACATACTAAAACCATATCTTGATGAAATTAGTGATGATGTATGAAATCAAGGACATTAGATATTTTAGATACATGTTCAACAAGGGGAACCACCTTAAAACATTAAAAATTCATTTCTCTTTATAATAACTTCAATAAATGTCAAATTATCAAATATCTTAATTCTTGCCACATCCCTGGGAGAGTCCTAAATGTATTTACGACAAAGATAACAAATCACACTCAAATAACCTCAAATTTCAAACTTATGAAAAAATATGAGTAAACATGTTTGAAAATGCATCTAAGATTACTTGTATCAAATGTTGTCAAAGAACATTTTTCAAACCTAATCATATAAACAAATCTCTACACGAGTCCCTAGCAACACAAGTACCATAGGTGGCCTTTCTTTCCCTAGAAACAACACGAGTGAAGTGTTGTGATGTTGATAGACCAAAGATAGTAAAAATAACATAAATATAGGTAGAGAACTTAATAATACTGAATTACTTACAGTCCTTTACAAAAGTCCCTAACAATGCAAATGACCAAGATGTCTTTTCATTCCTCGACAATGGTGTCAGTGAAGTGTTATGGCATTGACAAACCAAATATAGTAAAAATAACAAAAATATAAGTAAATAACTTGATAATAATAAATTATTTACAACACTTTACAAGTGTCCCCAATAACACAAGTGACCAAGATGTCTTTTCATTCCCCAGTAATGGCACCAATTGAGTGTTGGTTCCTAGTTATACAATTATTTTGAATGGCCTTAAGCACTTGATAGAAATGGAAAACATTGATGATAAAACCACTAATATGTCATTATATATAAATAAGGGTTTAGAACACAAATAGATTAGACACAGATAATGATTAAGAGGCATTAATAGAGGGTATTATCAGCTCCCTAATACTTATAGCTCTACCTGAACCAAGGTAAGAGGATCTATGGGGTTGGTTACTCACATGGAAGTATACTACACTTAAATCTACATGGTAATTAGTATGATGAAATACAAATCTTACTATGGTGTAATTAAGGTATCACACTCCACCTAGGAAGGGTTGTCACATAGAATGCACAAATGCACTAAATCAAACACAAGCTATTAAAGATAGATAGGGATATGATTGTAATCTTCATTATATAGAATTATTCAACAACACGGGGTTAAATAGGAGATTGAAATTTTGGTATTAAAAACACAAAACTTGGACACATTTCATATAGGAAATATTTATCCATCTATAGGCAAACAATACTTGTAGTATGTAATATATGTATTATTTACTAGTGGGACAGGTAGGACAAGTTTGATAGTTATAGAAAGAAGAGTGGTGTGATGGTGGTTTTCAAACAAAATGGATTCCTTAAATATTCATGACATTATTCCTTTTATAAAATATATAAAACTTAGATGCAAGCTAAGGGAATACCAAAAGTGGTTTTCATTTATTAGTGCCAATGAAAATGCAAATACCCAAATTATTCCTGAAATCCTAAAGCATACACTACAACTAGGATATTAAATAATTTTTATTGTTAAATCCATAAACTGAGGATGCCCTTAAGAGGTTATCAATAATATATTTTTGAATCACTATGTATAAATGGGTCTATAACCTATATCTAAGCCCAAAATGACAACTAGTAATGAGCATAAAATTAGATATCCAATAAATAGCATTTTTAAAACACATCATTACACTTCATCAATAGGAAAGATTAAGAACCACAAGTATTTTTATGAAATTTTCAAATAAACCTTACGTACATCATTTTTATATAATACTTCTATGGGGAAAATCATCATGAATTTATTCCTTGTTGGATAGGAGATACATATTACAAATGCTCTCAGAGCTTGTTAATGGTTTTACGACTATAACCACCTTAAAAAGAGAGACAAAATACACAGATGACAATGGATCCTAAATTTTCAAAAGATTCTAGACATAGGGAAAATAAATACCAACAAAAACATTAATATAGAGGACACACCCTCTTTTTATACACTTTCTACCACTTATTTGTAATCTGGGATTATGGGTTGAAATTCATAATATTGAAAAATTACAAACAATTCTCAAATTTTTA
Organism: Torreya grandis; assembly: GCA_037957365.1. Lineage (NCBI taxonomy): Eukaryota > Viridiplantae > Streptophyta > Pinopsida > Cupressales > Taxaceae > Torreya > Torreya grandis. Next base: position 251,333 of record JARHVA010000692.1, read on the forward strand.
CCAATATTTTTAGATAGAATATGCCCTTTGCCAAGCCTATAATATTCATTATTTTTCAAGGAAAATGTTATTTATAAATGCCTCTACTATAAATGATGAAGATTTGGAGAAAATCCTTTGATTTCTTGGCTGGAAATGCATTCCACATGACCTAGAAGGAGAATATTCACCTTGGATGCCAAATAAACCCTTTTTCTTCTTACGTAACTATGTGGAAATGCCTTTGACCACTCATTTACAAATATGGAAATGCATTGAATAGTTTACCTTCCTCTTATGCATGCCAAAGAACAACCTTGCTTTGCAATGATTTTATGGGAATATTCTAGATCCCTGGCCATTTAAATGATCTTCCTCTAATGGCACACCTTGGCCTTGCAAACCTATAATATTTCTCCCATAGAGATATTTGAACAAGTAAAATAATTGAAAATGCAAAACTTAGGTTATTTTTACCTTTTTACTTTTTGGCTCCAACTTGCCTTTTTCACATTTACTTTTTTCAATTTTTTGGCTTTTTAGGGTTGCCTCCATAATCTTAAATACATAAATGCATTACTTTCCACTTTTTAGGTCCCATTTACAATGTTTCACATTCATTTTTTTTGCAAAAATCCAAATCTCATTTGTAATTTTGCAATTTTCTTTGTATTAGGGAAATCCATAAATTAGTAGTAGTTTTACAATTCACAGTTGCAATTCCCCTCAAAAGTACCCTTAGGGAAATGGGAATTCCAACTACAATTTACAATTTGTAAATTATAATTCCCCTTAAAAGCTCCTTTAAGGAAATGGAAACTCCAACTGCAATTTGTAAAAGTGTAAAATTGCAATTGACCTTGAAATTTCCCTTTTGCACTAAGACCTCATGTTGACTAGCATTGGATGAAAATTTTGGGAGATCCAAGAAAAATTTGAAATTTTTAAATTTTAAAAATTGCAAATTTGCATTCCTCCTTGAAATCTCCCTAAATATCCTCTTGAGTTGACTTTATTATACTTGCTTTGATTGGTGGCATTGGGAGAGTTGACCATAATTTGCAACAAGCATTTTGAAATTTTATTCTCCCACATAAATGTTATAGGGAATTTGGGAGCCTCATATACAACATCTTTTAAAATTGAAATTATTTGAATTTTCACCCAACTCCATTCCAAACTAGTTTGGAAAATAACCTATAGATGATTTTTATAAAGTATAATTTTTTCACTATAGAAGAGTTTTTCAGAATCTAAGCTCTTTCTTTTGTTTTATGCCTCAACTCAAAAATCCTTTTTGTTTGCACAATGCATTTGAATCTGAAGCATTTACTAATAGAATTTTTCATTGCCAAGCCTTGTTGTATTAAACATTTTTGGATAATTTTCATCATCCCATAGCCATCCAAAGTATGCACTCCTTTTCAATGATAGACTTGAGTTTATATGGGGGAATCTATACACATTGGATAAGTAAAAGGGTGGATCTTATGATTGAAGTATATTGCCCAAAAGTGGTATGGTCTAAGAACTATCTACATATCCCCTACTTCCTTAAATTGGATCAATCCTTTACTCATTATTTAACCATTACATTTCTTGCACATTTATTCATAGCCCTATTAGCCTTTATCTTCAATTTACTCTTCTGAGCTCCTTTCATACTCTCTTTAGCACTAGAAGACCTTAAATGTTTTAAAGGTTTATCTAAAATGGGTAAAATTAAGGGAGGTTCATTATAATTTCTTGGATATTTTGAAGGGTCAATGGGATAATATAGAAGAATTTTTTTTGGATTTAAATCAATGTGAATAATCGACAACTTATAATGCAAATGATCCAAACCTATCAAAATATGGCCACTAATTGATGAACCATATCTAAGGGAATGCCTTTGTAATGATTATACTTAATCAATGAAAACAAACTATCATCCAAATAGTCAAAAACCATAAAAATGTGTTGCCCATTAGGTCTAATATGTTTGAAATGGTCAAGTAACTTCACAAGACCATTTTTTATCCTCTAGATATCCTTTGGAAATTTGATTTAATATATTAATCTCATCAATATTTACCTTTGAATACTATTTTTCACTCTTCTATATGTTCAATGCCACATATATCAATAGTTGGAGGTCTTAGGTGAGACACACTATAAAAAAATGATCACATCCACTTTGAGATTTCTTGGTCTTAATATCGATGATTCTCTCATTAGTAACTTTTCTTGGATAATTACATAGATCTTCAAGGTCTTAGAAATATCCTCTTAAGATTTTGATGGATTTATAATGTCATTCACATCACCATTATATGAAAATATAGTAACTGGATTACACCTTACTGTGGGTGGGAGTTTCAACTTGTCCTTTCCCTAGAATACATGCATCACTAAGCTACAAAATCCAGATATCTAACCACAATTTGTATTTAGCAATTTTATAAATTGTACTTGAGTCCCCATTATCTACCATAAACCTATTCTCCTTACTTTTATTGGATCCAAAAACTCACAAATAATTTATAATTTGTCAAATTACATATTGTGTTTAAACCTACCTTTTTTGCCACATGTACCCTTTAGCTGGGATCCAAAACTTTGATAACAAATTGTAACTTGTCCTTTTAATGTTTGCTTTTTGAAAGTGTTTTCATTATTTAGAGAGTTTTTGAAATTTTATCACCTATTTTTTAATTTTTGTTTTACCCCCAAACCCTAGGTGTAATTTTGGAACATGTTTTTCAATTGGTTAACCTTGCACTTTGACATGAAAATACCACCAACTACTATGTGTCCCCATCTATCCCTTTATTTCTTTGATTTATTTATTTTGTCTTCCATGAATGTGGTAGGGTTTTGATGATGTGCCTATACCTTTACATTCTTATTTATAATCATCCAAAGATACACTTGGACTCATACTTTCCATGCCATTTTCTTAGAAAATGGTGCAAATGCATGGTGTAGATTAAAGCACCAACATTGACTCTCACATGAGGATTTACACCCTCTTTAGATATGTAAATAATATGAGTAAACAAGACTAGGTGCCAATGCCTTGGACCATAGAGTCAACACTTAGTCAATTTGTCATCAAACACCAATGGAAACTCAACAAAACAAGGCAAATTGATAAAAATAGATCAAGAGGATATGAAAATTAACATACAAAAAAAAACAAAAAGAAACTATGAAAATAAGGCCCAAAGTAGAGGGGAAACAAAGCAATGAAACAAGAAAAACATACACTATACAATACTATAAATAGTCATGGACTCATTCTATGAAATGTTTTAGATGTCTGCCATTAACTAGTGACTTTGGTATCTCATTATTCCTTAACTTCTTTAACTTTTCTAGCATCTTGGTAGCTGAGATGAGGTAAACCAATCTCTACACTTTTTTGAATGTATTAATTCTAGGATGTAATGGGATGATGTATTAAAATAAATCCTTTCTACCCGACTTTAAATCTGGATAAGACCAATACAAGCAATCTTGGTACTTCTTCATCAGCTACAAGTAAGCTTGTTTCTTGATTGTATTTAGGTGAGTACCAAGCAAGAGTGCCTCATTATACATAATGTCATTCATGCACTCAAATTTGAGCTTGAAATAAAATTAAAACATTTGTCTCTTGGGGCCTAAAAGATAAACCCAACTCCATTTAATGACATTTTCTAAACAACATCTTTGTTGTCAAACTGAACATCAAGAACAACTAATTGTTCAACAACATTCACATTCCTAATGAAGTTACCCAATTTCACACCCAAGTACATCACTTCATTTAGATCACAGTTTGGATCTTTAATTACATCATGATTGGGTAACTCATATACTTGTGTCATTTTAACATCACAAGAAAATTCAAAAGTTAGGACATGTACCTTCTTGACCACACTTCAAAACTAATTAGCAGTAGTATTACTTAGTAATTTTTTGGAGGTAGATAACTTTCTTTAGGAGACTTGGTAATAAACCATCAATATCTCATCATTAGATGATGTATACTCAATATCATCCACATCTTTATCAATTAATTTAGCAGTATCACATAGAGGATAGGGAAGGAAGTATTTATCACACCAATCAATGTCTAAATCACAATTTATATCATTTACTATGGCATTAAATAGATCAATAATTTATTTTCTAACCCCTCTATTCTAATTTATGTCTATTTTTCAATCATGTGTAGGTCTCTTCCCTTTGTCATTGTATATAATGTGGAAGGAAGGACTCCCTTGTGCTTGATTCAAAATTTTCAGCTCTTTCCTGACTTGTAGACCCATAAGGCATCCCCTTCTCACCCCTGGCAAGCTTGTAAGACATCTCTTTGATAGTGGAAGCTAAAGCTTTAATATTTTTTTCAAGGTTGGCTATCTTAGTGGACTATATTTTTTTAGGATTAACCAATGTTACATCAGTGTGGTTGTTCAATGGCTTTCCCATAGCCTTATTTTGTTCTCAATTTGGATGGCCATATTGAATTATAACCTCAATTTTATGGGGGCCTTATCCCTCAAATAATATGAAACCTTCTTATCAGAGACATCATAATATTTAATCAAGCATGTTGTATCACTAGGACTTATGTTCTCAGGTAGCCATATCATGGTCTTATTAAATTGTGTATTGAATTTTTGTACACACTCATAATAGTTCTTGTTTATGTTTACAAACTTATTAAAAAGAAACATAGGATCAATCATATAACCATACTAAATTTTGAAAACATTCTTCATTTCTTCCCATGAATCAATACATCCATGGGGAAGGGAATTGAACCACTCACGATCATCTTATTCTAGTGTGTACACAAAAAAATTAATGCAAACATCCTCATGATCAAATTCATAATCCTCAATGATAATATGAAAATCCCTTAGGTGTTGATCACCAGTATTTGTATTGTTCCCTTGAAACTAAGGAAGGCAGTTCCTTACTTCATTTGAGACTGCATTTGGTTAACCTTCCATTTCATTAAAATAAAAAGGTCTAAAACTTAGAATCCAAAATAAAGGACATTAATTTTCATATTTATCCCTATGCATCATTATTGCTAAAATGGTGGGTTCAAGATCCAATGGCAAAGGGCTATGAGGGGGTGAGTGAGGTGGACTTGGTTGATCAAACTCAGGAGGAGATTTAGCTATTTGAGAAGGCCTTGGGTAGTAAATGTGACTATTAAATATTGAATGGCTATAAAAATAATGAAATATTCAATAATGGGGAGTTCAAAAAACAAAATTTTAAATTTACTATAATATTGACAACCCAAACACTCTTTTGTAGCTGAACTTTATTCTTCACTCAGCGTCCAAACTTGTCTCCTTCATCTTTAATTAAGACTTAAGGGTAAGGAAAGTTATTTTCAAGAGTCACATTTGAAGGATGACCTCAGTCCTTCTAACTTTATAAGAAAAATAACACTCAAAACTAAATATATTTGAAGTGGAAACTAATCTTTCTTTGAAATCAGATGATATTTTGGAGTCCCCCGTAGAACCAAACTTCTAGAATATAACCATTTACGAATACATAGTGATACATACTAAAACCATATATTGATGAAATTAGTGATGATTTATGAATGAAAGGACACTAAAAATTTTAGATTCATGTTTAAAAAATGTAAACCACCTTAAAACATGACAAATTCATAGCTATTTACAATAAACTCAAAAGATGTCAAATTATTAAATCTCTCAATTCCTGACATGCCCCCAGTAAAGAGTTGAACTTGTTGATGGATAAGATATAAGATCACACTCAAATAAACTCAAATTTAAAACTTATTAGAAAATATGAATAAAAATTCCTAAAAACACAGTTGAGATTACTTACATCAAATATTGGCAGAGAACTTTTTTCGAACTTGAACTTACAATCAGCTCTCTACAAGAGTCCCCATCAACATAAGTGCCATGGGTGTATTTTATTTCCCCAAAAATGGTTCTAGTAAACTATTATGATGTTGATAGATCTAATATATTCAAAATAGAACAAATATAGGTAGATAACTTAATAATACTAAATTACTTACAACCCTCTGTAAGAGTCCTCATCAACACAAGTGACCAGGGTATCTTTTCATTCCTTGACAATGGCACTAGTGAAGTGATGTGATGTTGATGGATCAAAGATAATCAAAATAACACAAATATATGTAAATAAATTAATAATACTAAATTAATTACAACCCTCTATAAGAGTCCTCGATAACACAAGTGACTAGGATGTCTTTTCATTCCATGGCAATGATGCCAATTGAGTGTTGGTTCCTAGTTGTAAACCTCTTTTACTCAGCCTTGTACACATGAGAGAAATGGAAAACATGGATTATAAACCCATTGACATGTCATTATAATTATGGAATAGTTTAGCACAAAGATGGACTAGATGTAGTTAATGACTGGGAGGCACCGATAGAGGGTATGGTCAAATCCCTATTACTTCTAGATTTTCTTGAACCAAGGTGAGAGGACCTATGGGGTATCTTTCTCACATGGAGGGATACTATAATTAAATATCCATGGTGATTATTAAGGCAAACTAAAAATATAACCAGGTCATAACCAAGGTTGTACACTCCACTTGAGAAGGGTTGTCACATGGAATGCACAAATGTACTAAGTCAAACACATGTTTTTGAAGATAGATAGGGATATGATTAAAACCTTCATTCTAAAGAAATTTTCAAGAAAAAGGGTCTAAATAAGAGAATATAATGTTAATATTCAAATCATAAAACATAGACACATTTTAAATAGCCAAGATTTATGCATCTACATGCAAATAATACTTATAGTATGTAGCATCTATATTATTTACTGGTAGGATAGGTAGGATAAGTTAGATAGTTATAACAAAATAGTGGTGTGTTGGTGTTTTTTAAATAACATAGATTTGTTCAACATTCATGACATTATTCCTTTGAAAAAATTCCAAAAAATCAGATGCAAGCTAAGGGAATACTAGGAGTGGTTTACATTTATTGGTGTTAATGAAAATGAAAATACTTAAATGATTCTTGAAACCCTAAAGCATACACTAAAAATTAAACTTAGGTTCCCTTAAGAGGTTATTACCAATATATTTTCAAATCACTATGAAAAAAGGGGTTTATAACCTAGATCTATTCCCAAAATGACAACTAGTAATGAGTATAAAACCATATATCCAATCACCAATATTTGTAAAACACATCATTACACTTCATCAACATGAAAGAGTAATATCCAAAAGTATTTTCATTAAATTTGTAAATAAACCTTACGTACATCATTTTCCCATAATACTACCATTGGGATAAGCATGGTGAGTTTTTAAAAATGCTCTTATGAATTCTTAATGTCTTTACAACTTCAACCACCTTAGTAAGAGAGATAAAATGCACACATAACAATGGATCCCAAATTTTTCAAAGCATCTAGATTTAGGAAAAATGAAGACCAAAAATAACCTTAAGAGAGAGAGGATAAACCCTCTTTTTATACACTTTTTCTACTTCTTTTCAATTTCAAAATATGGGTTACAATTTTCAATATTGCAAAATTACAAATAACTCTCAAATTTCTACCAAGATGCTTCCTTCTAGAATATGCCCTTTTTCATGCATAGAATATTCATTAAATTTTAAGGAAAATAATGTTTGTAAATATCTCTAAAAGAAATGATGAATATTTGGAGTAAATCCTTTTTTTTTGTTGGTAATACATTTCACATGAGCTGAAAGGAGAATATTTGACTTAGACACCAAAAAACCTCTTTGTTTTCTTGTGCAATTGCCTGGACATGCCTTTAACCACTCATTTTCAAATTTGAAATCTCCTTGGATAGTTGCCCCTCCTCTTATGCACACCAAAGAACAACCATGATTTTTAATCATTTCATAAGAATATTCCATATCCCTAGCCATTTGAATGATCTTCCTCTAATGGCCCACCTTGGCCTTGCAAACCTACAATATTTCTCCCATGGAGGCATTTGAACAAGAAAAACAATGGAAAATGAAAAATTTAGGTTATTTTTACCTTTTTGTTTTTTGGCTCCAAATTTATTTTCCCACATTTGCTTTATTCATATTTTTGAATTTTTAGGGTAGCCTCAAAAAAATTTAATGCATAAATGCATTAATTCTCACTTTTTTCCTTTTGTGGAAATCTGGGTCCCAATTGTAATTTTACACCATTCTTTGTATTGGGGAAATCTGAAAATCAGTAGTATGTTTGTAATTTGCAAATTTTAAAATTATAATTTGTAGTTGTGTTTCCCATCAAAAGTACCTCAATGAAATGGGAAATCCAATTAAAACTAATAATTTCCAAAGTTACAAATTGAAATTCACAGTTGCAATTCCCCTCAAAAGTTTCCTCAAGGAAATGGGAACTCCAAATACAATTTTCAATTCATAAAGGTGAAAAATTGTAATTGGCCTTGAAAGTTCCCTTTTACACTAGGACCTCATGTTGACTGAAATTCACTAGTAGGTTTAGTAGATCCAAGTGTAATTTTGAGTTTACGCATATAAAAAATTGCAAAATTACATTCCTCCTTTAAATCTCCCTGAAGCTCCTCTTGAGTTGACTTTATTCCACTTGATTTGAATGGTAGGGTTGTGAGAGTTGACCAAAATTTTCAACTTGAATTTTGAAGACTTACATTTTCAAAGTTTTTTCTCCCACACAAATCTCACAAGAACTTTTGGAGCCTCATCTGTAACTTTTTTGAAACTTGAAACTTTTTGACTTTTTACCCAACTCCATTCTAACTTGGTTCAAAAACTAACTTGTAGAGGATTTTTACAAAAGCCATGTCTTTCCCTGTAGAAGTTTTTTCCAAAAGGCAATCTCTTTAATTTATATGATGCTTCAACTCAAAAATCCTTTTTATTTGCAGAATACATTTGAATATGAAACATTTACCCATGGAAATTTTCATTACCAAGTCTTATTATATTAGACCTTTATATAGAATATTCATCATCCAATAGCCATTCAAAGCATGCTTTCATTTTTAATGATATACTTGAGTTTCTATGGGGAAAACTCTACACGTTGGATGATTAAAGGGGTGCCTCTTATGATTGAATTCCACTACCCAAAAGTGATATGGTCTAAGAGCTATCTACCTATCCCCTGCTTCCTAAAATTGTATCATACCCTTGGTATTTCTCATACCATTAAACTACTTACACATTTATTCACATCCCTATCAACCTTTTTATTCAATTTACTCGTACGAGCTCTATTAACACTATCTTTAGTAGTAGAAGACTTTAAATGTTGGTTAGGGTTATCTAAAATGGGTAAAAGCAAGAGAGATTCATTATAATTTCTTGGATCTTTGGAGAGGTTAATGGGAGAATATAGAATAATTTTTTTGTGCTTCAAATTGGTATGAATAATCAATATCTTCTGATGCAAATAATCCAAACCTATTGAAATATGGCTACTAATTTGATGAACCATATCCAAGGGAATGCCTTTGTAATTAATATACTTAATCAATGATAATAAACTATCCCCTAAATACTCAAAATCCATAAAAATGTATTTTTCATTAGGTCTAATATGTTTGAAATGGTCAAGTAATTTCAAAAGACCATTTTTATCCTCTTGATCTCCTTTCATAATTTGCTTTAATATATTGATCTCATTTAAAGCTACCTCTGAATACTATTACACACTCTTCTACACCTTCAATGCTACATATCTTGATAGTTGGAGGTCCCAAGTGAGCTACACTATAGAAAAAATACTTGAGCCACCTTGATAATGCCTTTACTTAATGTCAAAAATTATCTCACTAGTCAACTTCCTTGGACCATTATGTAGATCTTTAGGGGGATTGGAGAGGTCTTCATTAGATTCTGATGCATCCTGATTTCCTTCACATCACCATTGTACAAAAAAATAGTACATGTATTATAAATTTATTTGGGTGGGATTTTAAACTTGTCCTTTTCCTATCATGCATGTATCACTAAACTACATAATCTAGAGATCTAACCACAATTTATAATTTAGTAATTTGATAAATTACACCTGAGTTCTTGCACTCTAATATCAACCCATTCTCCTTCCTTTCATGGGATCTAGAAACTCACAAATAATTTTGTATTTTTCAAATTTCATATTTCATCTTAACTTCCCTTTTATTCCACATACACCCTTTAGTTAGGATCTAGATCTTTAACAATAAATTACAACTTGTATTTTTAATCTTTGCTTTTGACAAGTGTTTTCCTTGGTTAAAAATCCTACAAAATTTCACCACCTCTTTTTTAATTTTTGTTTTACCCTCCAAACCCCTAATGGAACTTTGGAACATGTTTTACAATTGGTCAACCTTGCACTCTAACCTAAAAATTCCACTAGCTACCACATGCCCCCCTCTATCCCTTTGATGTTTTGATTTATTTATTTTATCTTCCATCCATGTGGCAGGGATATAATAACATTTCTAAACCTTTATATTATTCCTTATATTCATCCAAATATCCATGTGTACTTATAATTCCCATGGCATTTCCTCAAAAAATAACATAAATGGGTTGTACAGATGTAAACACCAACAGGCTCAAACTAGACTAAACATAGTATAGGGTGTGGGGAACTTGGTGATGAGCATGATTCCTAAAACATTATATCATAATATGAATAACCATAAACATTTTACACAAACACATAGGTTTATGAATATTTTAAACAAACAACAAATTATAGAGATTATTAGGTTAGCAATTAACTTAGCCTGCAAAACTACATCTTATATCAATAAAGATTAATATTGTAGCTTCTAATAGTAGTAAACATCTACCACATTTATACTAAGAATAATTGAAGGGGCACTCAAAAAACAGATATAAGAAATGAACATTCTTAAAAAATTTAGTAGTTCTCTTAATTTTCCATTAAATTTCTGACCATAATACGACATTACAAAGAGATTTATATAAAAAAGAAGAGATATGAGACCCACCATAAAAGAGAATGAAATCCCATATATAGACATTAGGGCTCAATTTCAGCTACAATAATGGATCAAATAAGATAAAAACATAAGTAGGGGAATAAAATCTAAACACAATATTCCCATCCGCTTGGACCATTAAGAGACATGATGATTTTCATTTAGTTAGAACCTAGTGTGGGACATTTTATTATTGATGCGCTTTT